>NDXB01013988.1:4240-55892 GCA_002631895.1 Agapornis roseicollis
TTTTTTTTTTTGTTTGTGGTGTTCTTCCTCTGTAGTTTAAAAAAAACTGAACCATCGAATGCACTTGAGTTATAAGTTGTCATGAACGTTATATTTAACCCTCTCAGTGTTTACACTGGCATGATTACTGGCATGAAAGGCAAGGGAAATAGGTCAAACCTGCACCGGGCAGAAACCTGAAAGGCTACATCAAACAATGTCCTTGAGTGAATTGCAGTGCTTCAGGGTGATGCATTCAGCCACTGTTTCTCGCTGCTGAAATGAATAAAAATGCTACAGCACCCCAACAGGGCACATCTTTAATACCACTCTGGTTTCATTAGAGCCACTTACAGGTCTCTGTACTTCCTGTGGTCTGATGCTGCTTCCTCTCTGCTTTTCCTAGTCATTCTGGTCTATTCACTCTTCTTCCAGCCACTCTCTTACTAAAACTGAGCTGGCTGGCAGGAGAAAGGGAAGCTGGTATGGGAACACGAGAGTTGTCAAGAAACTGTGTGCAGGTGACAAAAGCAAATGATGAATATTAGGACCACTTCTTTGTGTAGCAGAGCTTTATGGACTGTCTTTGTAAATGGCCTCAAAACCTGATAGGGTTTTAAACATGCTAATTTCTTTGCTCTTACTTCTGTTATTCTCAATTTCCTTTACCCATTTTTATGTGGATTTAATACATCTAAGAGGCCAACAGCTCTGGATGCAAGTTCTGTATGTAGCCACAGATATATCCTGACCTGTCTCAGCCCTCAGTTTGTTGGGAATTCAGAAGCAGAATGGAGAATTCACTCTGTATCCCTGCTCAGGCCACATTGGTGAAACTATCCATATTAGTCCCCAGCATGAATTTTTGTAGTGTGCTGGAGTTTTATTTAGCTTTAGGGTAAACTCATCAGTAAATACTAGCTTTTCCAGGCACTTAGTAGTCTCACTATTTAAACACACTTCAAGGGATCTTTTTTTTCCAGGCTCGTATGGATAACTTAAATACTTCATAGCCTCAAAAGTACCTTTTCTCCTCCCTTCTCCACCCCTGTTTTTTTTTTTATCTCTGTTCTTTTTGGTAAACAGGTTGAAGAAATACTATGGGAAGCAGTAGATCCATTGGGCAGTTGCAGTTTTTGGTGGACTGCAGTTGTTGGCTTCCACCGTATGTATTTGGGCAGCAGCAAACAAAGAAGCTGGCAAAGAGAGCAGTGCTCTACTGCTGTGCTCCCTGCAGACCCTGAATCCCGAACAAGACAAACACAATTGCTTTAGGTGTTCTCTCCTCCTCATTGCAGTCTTAAATTTGGAGTAGTTCTGTCTTACTTGGATTTTCATTGCATGGAATGTTCTTTTTTTCTGTTGTAACAGTTGCTGGGAAAGATATCCAGGTATTTAAGACCACAAGGAATTATTTCATTTATTCTGATCTGAACTCTAGCATAACACAGGCGAGAAAACATTACCATGTGGTTTTTGTATCAGGTCCAGAGTTTGAACTTCCAACTCCTTGCTCACTGCACCCAAACCCTCCCCATCCTTCAGGTTCACCCTAAGGTTTCTGCAGCAGAGTCTCAGCTGTTCAATTCCAGTAACAAATCGTTTAATAATTGAGTGGTACAGCAAAAGGACAGCTCCGTGCTGGTGCCATTGAAGAGGGACCTGAGCTTCTGGTGGTGCTGGCCTCCTTATCTTCTGGTTTGTGCTTCTTATGTTTCTTTCATTTTATGATAAGCCTTCGCCAGGGAGTGGAGGGAAGAGTCAGACTGCTGGCTGTTAACTGGTCATTCAGTTACCCAGTGGTAGGTGCATATAGCTGTAGGCTACCAGTTGAAGACTGCTGTAAATTGCAAACAATTCCAATTTCCTTTCTGCTTGATCTTTACACCTGCCACACCAGTGCTGGATTTGGGCTAAAGAAGAATTTAGCTCTGAAATGCTTACATTGTATTCATTGTTGCTGCCCTTCCTTGTTCCCTCCTTGGACATGGGTGTGCTTGCTGAGTACTTTGAGTTAATCTTTTGTGCCAGTGCAAGACATAAGACTATTGTATGGCTGTAGCTTTCCTTTAATCTTTAAACTCTGTGAATTCTGTTCAAATTTTGTTCTAGAAAAGTTATAGCAGCAGCACATCTATCCTGTTAGAAGGCTTGGTGTCCTGAAATATATGCACTTGGAAAATACAGATAGATATTTTACAACTGGATTATATGCCAGAGCTTTCTCCTCCTCTCCCCTTTTTCCTGTTCTTGTGGTTCATGATCCAACAGATTCTTCTATGTAAACTAGGCTGGCAGATGAATCAACCCATGAACCTAGCACTTTTCAAGAGTACCATCAAAGAAGATTGATTAAATTGTGCTGGTCCATCTGTATGGTGAGTGGCACAGTTTACTAGTTAGCTATCCACCTGGCCTTAGCATTGCATTGCCTTCTTGCTGACTATACGTTGCAGCAGTTTAATTCCCTATTTTTGTCTAGTATCTAAGATACCTTGATTAGGCACTTTTCTCATATGACAATAGGGACTGAAGCTTAGGAGTAGTTTAGGCAGTCCTCAAGCTCAGTCATTGTTGACTAAGAATGCTCACAACCAAAGCTATTCTCCCTAGCTGTCTTAGCCAGTGTACCTTCTTGTTCTGATGCAAGATGTGCCATTTGAGGCACATGCAGGTCTGCTTCCAGCTCAGACATATACATTAATCCATTCTTGAGTCTAGTCCTGATAATGGAAAATATGTGTGATGGTAAGTGCAGATTCTTTAGCACATTCTCTCTTTTTCCGTGAGAAGGATTTGGCACTGCTGGTGTGAAGGAATGTTGCCTTACCTGGAGAATGTATGTCACAAGTCTGATGCCTCAGTTTTCTGTATTATGGTAATTATTGAGGGCTAAAAAGCACTTTTCCTAACACGTAGAAAAGCAGATCTCAGCAGCTCCCTTCTTCCTCCATGTTACAGAAACAGAAAGGGTAATTAAACTTCAGTGGTAGCATGAATGGTGAGGGAAAGCTCATGGGGAAAGGGTTGTGTCAGCTGGCTCTGCAGAGGCTGAGAGGTTCTCTGCTCTGATACTGTTTTGGGAGGAAGAAAGAAGTATGAAACAACTGCAAGAAGTAATGTGCCATGTGAGAACTTGAGTGGTCTGTCCTGTAGCTGCCAGGTCCCTTGTTCTTGAGTAGTGTAGCTCTTCAGTACATTGTGATTGCATACAGTGTAGGACATCACTTAAATTAGTCTCTCAAAGAATCTGTCACTCCACAGCCACAGCTGCTACCCTAACTGAATTTGGGATCTCTTGCTACTTCACAGCAAGGCTGATGTCTGCAGTGTGTTAAAGTCTATGGCATACCAGGGTTGAGCTTGTGCCCAACTCAGAAGTGTGGGAAATTCAATACCTTGAATATGGTATGCCTTGGAGAGTGGGTTTTTGTGAACTGAGTAGTCTGTATTCCAGAATGTTGTATGTATTCCTTTCCCTGATGAACCAGGAGAACAGCTCCTTATTTGAAACCTTACAAAACAGACTTTGATATGCTGCAAAGCAGAATATATGTAGGAGTAGTATTTACAGATCATAATGACTATGGTAGTTCATTTTTTGGAACCAAAATGAAGTAAGATTTTGTAACTTATCAGCTTTCTTAGTGGCTACTTCTTGCCTGTGTTTATTTTGCCAAATTTAAATTGTTATTTAGGCTTGTAAATATTGTAGAAAATTCATGGCAAGCTCTACCCCCACAGAGTATTTTTATTCTTAAGGTCAATCTTTTGAGAACAATGCTGATACTTCTTGAGTGTGTTTTATGCAGAATCTAGCCAAGGGAAGAGACATATCTTATTGGGGTCTTCAGCTGCCCCGGATGTGTGGTAACAGTCATCAGAATTGTGTGGATCAGCTGGAGTGCTATAGTAGTGTTCTAAGGGAACTTCTGGGAAGCCTAAAGCTAGGACAAGGTCTTTTCTTCTGCCAGAGGTATATGCACCAATACTGCCTTTACATTTGGCCACCTTCTTCCAAATAGAATTTTGGTCTTCTAGATTCACATAGAGTATATAAATACAGTAAAATTAAAAATCTTAAGAGGGGAAATCTCACTAGCTGCTTTTAAATGAGGCTGTCATGTCTTTTATAGGTGTTTTTTGGAGGAAAGTCAAATACATACTTAAAAAATACATGGTTAAAAACCCCTTGTATTGATAAAATGCATGTGTGAGCCTTTGTATCAAAACACTGTGGCCAACAGCATTAGGGAAATGGGCATCCCCCTGTACCTGACACTGGTGAGATTACACCTCAAATCCTGTGTTCAGTTTTGGGCCCCTTGCTACAAGAGAGATGTTGAGGTGCTGGGTCCAGGAGAAGCTCAGTGAAGCTGGTGAAGGGTCTGGAGAACAAGGTTGATGAGGAACAGCTGAGGGAGCTAGAGTATTGAGTCTGGAAAAAAGGGGGCTCAGGGGGAACTTTATTGCTCTCTGCAATTACCTGAAAGGAGGTTGTAGTAAGGTGGGAGTTGGTCTCTTCTCACAAGTAACAAGTGATGGGATGAGAGTAAGTAACCTCAGGTTGAGCAAGGAGAGTTTTAGATTGGGTATTAGGAAAAAATTATTTACTGAAAGGGTTGTCAAGCACTGGAACAGGCTTCCCAGGAAAGTGGTTGAGTCACCATCCCTGGAGCTATGTCAGTGACTTTTAGTTGTGGTGCTTATGGACATTTAGTGGTGGACTTGGCAGTGCTAGGTTGACAGTTGGATTTGATGATCTTAAGGGTACTTTCCCTGTTCGGTGATTCTTTAATTGTTACACACAAAGGCAAGAATGACATATTCAGAAAATCTGAAACATTTGTAAGCATAGTGTTAATCCTGGTACTGCTGCAGAGAAAACCATGACACTTTCTTGTCAGTATTACTTGTAAATGTGATTATGTCACTTGCATGCTTACCATTAAAGACAAATGTAGTAGTACATTTTTGTGCCTCGTTCTGCAGAAGTTCACTGCTTTGAGGAGCTTATGTGCTTGGAGAAACAACAGTCAGCAAGAGATTATGGGAAAAACTGTTATTCCCAGGGAACAGCTGTTTAGCACAGCTCCAGCCAGAGTTTATTTTTCTGTAGCAGATTGGTTTGGCCAATGTCTTCAGCTGAACGCTCACCAGTAGTGCTGCACATGACATGATTAGCCCTTGTCTCCGTAGCTGCATCTAATGGTTGGTCTTTTCTTCATGAGCGTGTTTGCACTGGAAAAGGCCATACTGAGAAAAGTGAAAGCTGTGGATGATGATGGTGGTTCTGAGGGAAGTTTATTTGAAGGTCTCAGAGTAGCTTCCGTTTAACTTTGTGCTCATTTGGTTAACTATTTCTATGGTATGTGGACTACTGTACTCCCTCATGTCAGTACTTGGTGCCCTAACTATTCAGTACCTTGAAGAAAACAACATGAAATCTTGACTCTAATGTGATCTTGAAGGAAGTAGCTGTATTCCTTTTTTACTGTATTGATTCTGAAGGATGATGAGAGGCCTTAAGAGATAACAGGCATAAAGTAGAAAGGACAGCAGCTTGGGGTTTCTGGTTTTTGGAGGGTTTTTTTTTCCCCTTAAATTTAAGTTGGTGTAATTCTGAACACAAACATACAAGGCTGCTTAAGAGGCAGAGAAGAAGAACAAATCTTTGCACCATTAAAACCAACATTCATTTTGGTAAAACAACTTTTCTATAGTACACTCAAACCTCCAGCTTACTCACTGTCCCTTTGTTCTCAGCAGAGGGGACCAGGGCTTGTAGTTTCTGTTCCACAAGACTGCATTGGAGTCATTCATCTGTTCATTAAACTCGAATTTTGAACTTGATAATCTTCTACATTCAGGAAGAGCTTAATTACTCTTGAAAGCAGGTTCAAATCATCATTGGCTCAGTAATGGAGAGGAGCTTGCTATAGTTTTTTACATGGCTTCCAAGCTACCATCACCACACAGGACTGGCAGTTGGCGGTCTCTGTTCAGCTAATGCAAGCCTAGCATTGGGCTAGCAGAAAGAAATTGAGATTAGTAAGATGGGGATTGGGTCTGAAGTTGACTCTTAAGTCATATGATCTTAACTGTTTGTTTTTTTTTCTTTTGAACGCTGGAGAGTACCTGCAAAAACTTTGTGTGTAACTCACTAATTATTATTATTCTATATCAGGAATGGGCCCCATCTGCCCTCAAGATACCTCTACAAAGTGCTGTTACTCCCAAAGAAATCTACTTACTATTTGACTCTTGGAGTTGCACAGATGGAATGTCACTGTTATTCTCGTTTATTCTCCTCTTAACATAGGTAGCTGCTGGCATAATTGTTTTTTTTTCCCCATAAGCTGTACAGTTTTAACTGGGAACCTGTCTGCCAACACTCTTCAAAAAACTGCCTGCAGTGACAAAGGAAAAATATAAAAGAAACATAAACTGGTGATATTTAACATCTTCGTTGGTGACATGGACAGTGGGATTGAGTGCGCCCTCAGCAAGTTTGCTGATGACACCAAGCTGTGTGGTTCGGTGGATACGCTGAAGGGAAGGAATGCCATCGAGAGGGACCTTGACACGCTTGTGAGGTGGGCTGATGCCAACCTCATGTAATTTAACCATGACACGTGCAAGGTCCTACACGTGGGTTGGAGCAATGCCAGGCACAGCTACAGGTCGGGCAAAGAAGAGATTCAGAGCAGCCCTGCGGAGAAGGACTTGGGGGTGGTGGTCGATGAGAACATGAACATGAGCCCACAGTGTGCGCTTGCAGCCCAGAAAGCCAACCATATCCTGGGCTGCATCCAAAGGAGCGTGACCAGCAGGTTGAAGGAGGTGATCCTGCCCTTCTAATCTGCTCTCGTGAGACCCCACCTGCAGTACTGCATTCAACTCTGGGGCCTCCAACACAAGAGGGATGTGGTCCTGCTTGAGTGAGTTCAGAGGAGTCCATAAGGATGATCAGAGGTCTGGAGCACTTCTCCTGTGAGGACATGCAGAGAGAGTTGGGCTTGTTCAGTCTGGAGAGGAGAAGGCTCAGGGGAGACCTTGAGCATCTTTACCTAAAGGAGGCCTGCAGGAGATCTGGAGAGGGGCTTTTCACAAGGGCATGCAGTGACAGGACAAGGGGGAATGGCTGTGAGATGACCGAGGAGAGATTTAGATTAGATGTTAGGAATAAATTCTTCACTATGAAGATGGTGAGACACTGGCACAGGTTGCCAAGAGAGGTTATGGCTGCCTCATCCCTGGTAGGCTTCATGGCCAGGTTGGACAGAGCTTGGAGCAACCTGGTCTAATGGAGGGTGTTCCTCCCCTGGCAGGGGGTTGGAAGTAGATGAGCTTTATGGTCCCTTCCAACCCAAAACATTCTGTTATTCTGTGATAGTATGCATTCTTCATAAGCCTTTTGGTGTTTGAAACCAAAAGATCAAGTCCAGTATTACCAGCATAGATGTGAAGGGACATGCACTCGTTCTACAAAGAGATCAGAAGTAACGTGGAATAGTTACCTTTGGTCTTACCTTTTGCCAGCCACATGGAGAAAAACTACACCAGCTGTTGTAATTAAAGCAACAAATTTCCGTTCTCCCCTATTGATAGTTAATGTAGCTTCTGTGTGCCTAAGCAGTGCACTGTGAGATGCCTTGCAGCGGTGGTGGTCCTGTAACTCTCATCAATGACAGCCGTAAGCTCTGTGTCACAAGGATGACCAACTCTTGTACTAAAAACTCTTCAGTTATGGTAAGTTGCACGCGACAAACCTTACATGTGCAGCATATGGACTGTGGAAATACCAAATAATTTTCAGTGTTGTAAGAGACCCAACCTTTTGCGTTTCCATACTTAACCTCAGAAAATTGTTTTCAAGTAAAGAAAACCATAAAGCAAAGGTCTAAATTGTTCCATTTTCTGTGAAGATTGACTCAAGACACTATCCAACAGATAATGCACTACGGGGTTATTTCCTCCACATGCAAATGGATAAAGGAATTTCCTTAAAAATATCTCATTTCCAGTGTTTCGTGAGTCTCTCTTTTTCAAAGTTTTGCTTTATTTGGAAAATCCTCTGAGTCATGCTTAAAATCCTTGAACAGGGTAAGTCCAGGCCGTGGAACCAGATGAGTGGCTGTTTTGTATGACTGAGCAGAAAACCCCACTTAGAGCAAAGTCAGAGATGAGAAGAGACCTGACAAATGCTCCGTGCATCTCAGCAGTGCAGTGCAGTGAAACAGGCTTTACTGACATTGCTGACACAGAGGATTTTTTTTTCTCCATTCCATCTCAGAGTGAGTCACATATCTGAGGAACTCACTGGGGCTGTGCCCTTTCATATGCTTGAAAATATACAGTGGAAACTTGTATTTCCATCTCATAGTATGAATCAGTGACAGTTTGACTCTTAAGAAACAAAACAGGTTGCCAAGACATCTGGAATCGGAAATGATCAAGAAGGGAGTAGTCAAAGCCTGTTAATAGTTGGAAGGGGAAAGAGAGGACAATGAGGAGCTTGTCTCTGAAACTCTGATCTGGATATGGAAAGAAGTACTTTTCCTTTTAAGAAGTGGATGTTCATCTGAACTGAGAAACTATAGATTACCAATAAGTGTATACTGTCAATATTAGCATGGTGAAATAATTGTAATTGTTCTTCGTACAACATCAGATCTAAACTGCCTTAACAGAAAGAATTCAGCATCTAATGGACAGATCCCTGAAGCTATAGTACTCGGCACCTGAGACACTTCCAAACCATATGCTGGATGACATCAGGCCTTTTAGAAAAGTGCCAGTGAATATTTGGGCATTAAACCAATACATCTGTGTAGAATTTATGTGCCTTTCTTTCGGAGCTTTAGGGCTTGGTTTTGGGTGGGTTTTTTTTTAAAAAGATCTAATTGTTGAAGAGCCCTGTAAAGCCAGGTAAATGTTTCTATTTAATTTGTCATATAAGAGACCAAAGATGAGGCAACCAAGGTAGTCTACATAATGTACAGGTATCTATTCAGATACGAAATTCTGAGTAGATAGAAGCGATTTTTCTTGGATTACACAGTAATTTGTTGGTGGATCCAGAAACAAGTAGGGACAGTGATGCTGAGAATACTCTAGATCTGCTCCAAAACCCCTAGCTTAGTGATGCATTTGCAGTAAAGAAAATGAAAACTGAAAGACTTTAAAAAGACTCCAGTCCCATGCATTCTGCGCCTCTGTGAGAATGCTTAAGAGATTTTCTGGAAGAATTAAAATTGCATATCAAACAGAAAAAGGGTTTGCTGTGGTGAGTATTTAGAAGGACCTACAGGATTCCAGTCTTTTGAATATTTGGTTCCAGATCCATGGCTTTTGAGCACATGATTTGAAGAAGAAAGGCCGTGAAGATCAAAGCAAGAGTTCATCCAGCTGAATGGAGGATGTCCACTGAAGAAGAGTATAAGAAAAGGGGAACAGAACATCCTTTGATGCAGGGAATTCTGGCAAGATCTGGCAGGATCTCACAAATGATAGTTCCACTGTTCTATCTTCAGGGTGTCTCCCTGTTCTTCTCATTTTGGTTTTCTACTGGTTTGGGCTGTATTGAGAATTCCTGTCCATAAATTTT
Source organism: Agapornis roseicollis (assembly GCA_002631895.1). NCBI lineage: Eukaryota > Metazoa > Chordata > Aves > Psittaciformes > Psittacidae > Agapornis > Agapornis roseicollis. Next base: position 13,830 of record NDXB01013988.1, read on the forward strand.
CCTGAAGTTAAAAAAAGAGCAGTTGGAGGTTTGGGCTGAAGATGCATTGTTCTGTTCTCCTTTGAAGCGAAAGTAAGGGATCTAAAACTTTATTCCCATTTTGTCATTCATTTACATTTGCAGTTCCTTTGAATACTTTCTAAATTGTCTTTAGAAAGGCGTATTTGAAAACTCTTTATGTCACAGGAGCCATCGTGTCCAGACCAGAATTTTTCCAATAGAAATCAGTGCTCATTTTAGTATTCAGGTTCTGTTGTAACTTAAACTCACAACTGAATCTCTTTGATGCAAAGAAATCAGGGCTATTCGCTGATGTGGACTTTCGCCACCAGGATTGTGTTAAAGTCTTAGTTTTACATAGTCCATGTCTCCTGCAGACAATTGAGTTGTAGGATACTGAGAACTTAATTTTGAGGTTGCAGCTGCTTGCTTTAGTGTAAAGCTAAGATGCTTTATACTAAAGCAAGTGATGATGTAAATATTCAAGATGAAAAAAGTGTCAAATTGAATGTGGCCTTCAGCTGAAATGAAGGATTTCCTTATTATCTTGGCTGCTATCTGCCCAAGATTATCCTACCACGTCTCCTATTATGAGGGCTCAGCTATTAAGAGGGCTCAGCAGTTAACACTCACAAAACCTCTTTTCATTCCTTTTAAAATATGTCCTAACAGTTCCTCTTTAAATATTAAAATCTAGAAATCTTTCCATTTTTATAGTAAATGCTGTTGAAAATGAAACCTTCTTCGATTTTCTGAGCAGGCTTTTGTGAACTTTGTGAATGTGAACTTTTATATGGCTGATTTACAAAAGTTGGGTTTGTTGTATCAGGATCTTATCTTGTTGGTAGTGTAATTTTCCCTGAGTTTTTTATCATCAGATTGGGTTTTGCAGATAAGGGGGGAACAAAGACGGGTCCTGACAAATGTCAATGATTTCCAGTGAGATTTCTGAATCTGAAATACGATCTTTTTTCACAAAACCTTCCTAAGATAGACTGATTCTGTATGGTGCAGCCGGGGCATTAAGTTAATAATGTCCGTCATTGTGAGTAGTTCAGAGCATGTAAGGGCAAAATATATAAATAGAGAAAAAACCACAGTTCTTTCCACCAGCTGCAGTCTGTATTCACTGCTTAGCCAGAAGTGTCCTAAAGGTCTAGGGAAATTTCTCCCACAGGAGGGATCCTCAGACATACCCAAGTAGCACTGTAGTGCACCAAACCCAGTTTAGCAGGTTAGCAGGTATGGAGCATGAGACACACCACTGGGTTTCTAGTCTGGCAGAGTTCTGTGCCAGGTAGTTGCAGAGATCCTGCAAAAAATGAGAGCCACCTTTGAAAGCTGTTTCGTGTCTTGCTTTCTCCTGCAATCAAACCCACAAAAGCTCTTCTGAAATAGCAACAGATAATGAGCTTCCAGCCTTGTGAAGATGTATATCTATGGAGGCCACACATGGATTTAGAGGTCTCATTAAAGCATTATTTCTTCAGAGAATTCAGTCCCCATTTTTCCAATAGTTTGGCTTCTAGAGTCTTACATTTTCAAATTGAGAAACTTCTTTTCAGTCATATTACATATAAACTGTTACTTGCTATATTTCTGGCCTCAGACTATTAAATAGGCAATTGCAAACTTTTCCAGGGATAACTTTCACTCGTCTTCCAGTAAAAAAAAAAACCAACAAACTATCCAGTGTCAGAGCCATATTCTGCCTTCACTGAGGTACACAAAAGTATTGCTGAGTAATTTAGGCGTCTGATAGACAGTGCCTTCCCTTGTGGCCTGTTTGTGAACCAGTACCCTAACTACTGCATTTCTCAGCACATTACAGTAACTGAGCTCTGATTTAACTTTTAGGAGTAGATCAGGCATACGTATCATAATGATAGTGAAGTATGTGAAGGGAGTAGGATGACAGGTTGAAATGGTAGCAGCCAGTTGATTTGCTGTGCTCCGTTGTCTGTCTGCCTGAGCTGTAGGTTTCAGAGAAGACACACACATTTGTGGGTGGCAAGCTGAAAATCTTAATTATGTTTGTCAGGGTAATAGATCTTTTGAGTTACTGTAGTGCTGCATTAAGCACTGAGTACAACAGGCTTTTTCTCCTCCGCTTGGTAGCTTTGTTACTAATACTCATTTTAAATTTTCAAGAAGGGAAATAGAAAGGTAAGAAAATCTGTAACGCTGCAGTGAGGAATGTATGTTTGTTATACTAGGGCATCCCATATAACTTGTGCTTGTTACCTTACGTTGTGTACCGAATTATTTTAAGAAGCTTTACCACTTTACAAAGGTAGGTGTTTAGCATCTTTCAAGCAGTACAGCTGCCCCTCTAGTTTTACAGAAACAAAACAACCAACTTGTTTCTAAGAATTTTCTGTGCTTCTTGAAGTACCCCTTCCACATTTGAAGTATTCAGGCAGTATATTTTGTCACTATAAAGGACCAGCAATAATAACCTTGTATGTGGTTTTGGGGATTTTTTTTTGATGCTTGGACAAGTCCTAGGAGCCATAGGGAGTGCTGGCCATAATTTTCTTGGGCTTCCATGCATACTGATTTAGTCGACACAGGAGAAAGAACTGTCCTTGGGCATTTTATGTAGGATCCAAAAGGGAGTCTTTGTAAACAGTCTTTGTAAAACTCTATGCAGAAAGTCGTAATGCAGAAGTATTGTTCCATTCTTCCTGGGGCTTGTATTATTGTGGGAAACTGCAGTTGTCCTTTTCACAAATACCGTGATGGAGCAACCTCATTGTTTTCCTTTCTAGTTCTAAGCAGTTTGCATTTATCTACATGGATCACCCAGGAATCAGAAACTGTTAATTTTCAGTATACTGTAGTAGAAGTTAAACTTTGTAGCAATTTCAGTAGGCAGTGCTAATTTCTATCTCATTGTGGGGGTTAGAAGGGTAAGGGTAACCTCATGATATCAGTTAGTTTTGCCATTCTTCACATTCAGACTATGTAAACCAGAGTCAAGAGTGCCTAAGGAAAAATACTGTTTCTTAGTTTTTCTGCTTTTTGTCAGAATAGGATTTTGGGAGTTATCACATAAGAGAATAATACAAATTTTGGTAAACCAAAAAACGCTAAATAAATTTACTGGCATAAGGAAATTCACCAAAATAGTCAAGCTAATGAGGAAACTTGATAAGGCATCAAAACCAGATCAGACTGTTGGATGAAAAACTTGACTCTATAAAAAGTTTTCATTTATACAAAACACCAAGAGGAGGAGAAGGGCCAGCCTTAGAGGCTGGCAGAGCTGCATTTGAAATCCACCACTTGTATGGAGCAATATTTTGGTGCTAGCATGAGAAAAATACAAAGGAAGTAGAGCAAAAGACAGAATGAAAAAGGAAACAAGGCAAAAAGCAGGTGGGATGTAACCCTGTGATTCCACAATACCCCAGACCTCACCTGGAGCATTGTTTGCAGTTCTGGTGTCCTCAGCATAAAAAGGACATGGAGCTGTTGGAACAAGTCCAGAGGAGGCCACGAGGCTGATCAGGGGACTGGCGCACCTCTCATATGAAGACAGGCTGAGAGAGTTGGGGCTGTTCAACCTGGGGAAGAGAAGGCTGTGTGAAGACTTCATAGCAGCCTTCCAGTATCTGAAGGGGGCCTATAGGAATGCTGGGAAGGGACTCTTCCTTAGGGACTGTAGTGACAGGACAAGGGGTAATGGGTTCAAACTGAAACAGGAGAGGTTTAGATTGGATCTAAGGAAGAAATCCTTTCCTGTGAGGGTGGTGAGGCACTGGAATGGGTTGTCCNCTAAGGAAGATTTCCTGTGAGGGTGGTGAGGCACTGGAATGGGTTGTCCAGGGAGGTTGTGAGTGCTCCATCCCTGGTGGTGTTCAAGGCCAGGTTGGACGAAGCCTTGGGTGGCATGGTTTAGTGTGAGGTGTCCTGCTTATGACAGAGGGTTGGAACTAAATGATCTTAAGGTCCTTTCCAACCCTAACTATTCTATGATTCTATGATATTTAATAATATTTAGCTTGTACTTCAACTGTGCCTTCTCAGTTGCACACTTATGCCTCTGCAAAGACACAAAATGGGCAGTGGTAGTATTAGGGATTCTTCCATCATTATATCCTTATATTATGTGTTGGGTTTTTTTTACGGACACTCTTTCTCCCTGCTCCGTCCCTTCTCTCTCCCTTCCCCCCCCCCCCCCCCCCCCCCCCCCCCCCCCCCCCCCCCCCCCCCCCCCCCCCCCCCCACCCACCCCCCCCCCCCCAACCCATANCCCCCCACTTTCTGACAACAGGAATGTGATGCTTTAGTACAATTGCATAGTCAAAGAATAGTTTAGGGAAGTTACCTTCAGAGGCCATGTTCTCTCCACTTTCCCCCCACACTGTGGGGTTTCTAAAGCGATTATCAGTCAGAATGGCAGAAACTGTCCTTCTTTGTCACACAGAGCTTTTGTCAAAAAAATTGACGAATAAATTTTAATTGTATGTTCTGAGTTGGAACCATTTAAATCTAACTGAAACGAGTAATTTAAAGATAAATGGATCTGGAAGGTTGATCTGTATGCTGACTAATAAGGCTACATATTTTGCACTTGGGTTTCTCTTTTCAATATTTCATAGCTGCTGCATGTTTTCCTTTTTGCACCAGAGAACTGACTGGAGACACTGCAGCTGCTTAGTGCTTCGCAGTGCATCCTGAAAACATCTGTGCTGTAAACAGATTTTTGTTATTTGGCAGGGAGCCACAAACAGCTCTGATTCAGGCCATGATGCAGCCTTTTTTCTAACCCAGAGTTTACTGCTAGGAAACAAGTGAAAGTATTATGGACTGTATGTACTGCTTCATGATCTATACCCAGTGAGAGCTTTTCTTTTTATTTATATAAATCTGTATATATTGATACAGAGACAGATACCTATGTCTGCCATTTACCTGGTTGTTAGGTCATTTTCTCCACAGCAGTGGCAAGACTTCTGCTGGGACTTACTATGACTCAGTGGTGGCCTGGAGGAGCTCTAAAACTAGCAAAGTCTTTTGTAAAGAACCATCCATAGCAAATTTTGGAGGATCAGTGGAGGAGGATCCTCCACTGGAGGATCAGTGTGATGCCTCTATGTGCTCTTCAGTCATCTTGTATGCAAACTTAAAACAGAACTTAAAAGGTACCTTTGACTGAACCTTCAGACTGCCTTAACAACTGAAAAAGAGGAGATTTTTAAATGAATTTATTTAGTTTAGTCTTCTGGATTCTGTTTTCAGTGTTCATGTTTCAAATCTTTGTTTTGAATTCGTAGGCATTGCATCTCCAGAAGGTATGACTTGGTGCAGAAATCAGTATGTGAAGTTCTGTATGCCACACGTGCTGAAGGACACTGTACTGTAGTTATCAGTCTGTTATGGCTAAATGGAGTGTAACAGACATCTCTGTCATCTTACCACTCTATTTTCTCTAGGTTTTTACCCTCAATACAGCATGTTTGTTGCAGCAGTTGTTGAACACATTCTGTAATAATTTTGTCTTTGAATATTATAATGTTTTCAAGCACAAATCTGTGCTGAATCTGAGTGGTAGGCTGAAAAGCCTCCTCAGTACTTTCTTTTGCCTCAGTCATGTTAATTCTTAAAGCCAATAGATGAACCTGGATCTCAGGGCATATACAAATAACTGCTTGCCTAAAGAACATGTTGTCTAAGTTCACAAGTGTTTCGTTAGTGTTTGTAGAAATCTACTTTTGAGGTTCAACCAGCCTGTCTGTATTTACAGATGGTGGCACTCAACTGGAACTGTAAAAGTGTTTTGGTTTTGGCTGCGATAGGTAAGTTTTTTCCTAATTGTTGGTACAGTGCTGTGTTTTGGCTTTAGTCTGAGAATAGTGCTTATACCAGTATTTTAGTTGTTGTTTATACTGAAGCCAAAACACAGCACAGCACCAGTTAATAAGAGGGAAAAAGATAACTGTTATTGCTGAAAACAGGACAAACACTTGATTTGGTAAGATAATGTTGCCCATGACTAGTGGGTCCTGAGGTGTTTCTTTGGAGCTGTCGAGAATCATTGATGTTCCAAGCTGTGGTGAGAGAGAATTGAAGGATGGATTCAAAGTGTATTAACCCTGTAAAAGATCTGAGAAAAAGAGAAAATTTTGCCCTAGTTAAAGCAGGGTGCCTCTGTTCCTCAACTGATTTTGATAATAGAGCAAACCAAACCTTTTTGGCTAGCTATGTTTTAAAATATTAATTTCATTTGATCTCTTTGAAAACTTTTGATCGTCTAGTGTGTTTGATTTTTACTGACTTTTACAGTCAGAATTTTTATTAGCAGATAAATCTTGCAAAGGAAATTGGTTTAAGTCAAAGTAATGCAACTTTTGAAATGTTTTTTGCAATCATCTTTTGCTAGTGACATTAATATTGTGCTGCTTAGTTAGCTTCATGATGCTTTATAAGAATCGGGATATGCTGCTTCCTTGCTCATTCATTTTCTAGACTCATTTTCTGTGAAATCAGTGGCAAAGCCTCTCTTGATTTCCGGGCACCAAATAGAGGCCTAAGCATAGGAAGAGACAGATCTTACCCATTTATGACGTATTGGAAGAGTCTTTTTAAATGATAGTAACTCCTTTGCATGGGCAGCAATAGATTCTGAGTGTCTCATACATCCAAGTCTTATTGGCTTATGCTTTTAATAGGAAAGATGGTCTTACAGGGGCATGTGCAATTGAACTACACAAATCCTTTTTATATCATTTCAGCTCCTGTTTTGGAATTGCACTGCTGACCTCTCAGTCCCTGACAGCTTTTTCACAGGCTTCACAGTATAAGTGCATGTGGATGAGTTTATCTGTGTGTATTTGTGCGTGCGTGGTGACGTAAGCTGAAATCCCATGGAAGGTGCTGCCATTTGTGAGTGTAAAGTCCCATGTTCTCTAGTTCCTATTCCAGAAAGATTTTGAGATGAGTACGCTACTGCAAAATGCAGGAGCACCTCCAGGAACAGCACTTTACCCACTGGGCTACAGTCTTCCCTTTTCAGCACCGTGGCTTCAAGGTAGCACAAAGAGTGCATCTGCCCAGATTCGTCAGTTTTCTGTTAAATATACTTCCTGCAAAACAATAGAGAGAAGTTTGAGTGTCTTTAACTCTGGAAATACTGCCAGAACAGCTGAATGATATATAAAAGACAGACAGCACTACTACCTTCTCTGGCTCTGCTCTGAAATGACAACTGCCTTTGGTATTGAACCTGATTGAGCCAGTGCATACCAGGCATGTGCTGAGCTTTCCACAGAGAAAAGCTGCATATCCTTTTGGAACATCAGTTGGCATATACCTGGGAGAGAGGGACTGACCTCTTCCAGTAAGGCAGTTCTGAGAAAACAAGAGATGTGAAACTTCTAGTGCTTGAGAGGTCGATGGTGGAACAAGGGCATGAATTGACAACAGCTGAAGACAGAGTAGCTCAAGTTGCAGTTACAGACTTCAAAAGAGTGAATCTGGCTTAGCTCTGGGATTGTCTGAGTGTGCTGGGAGCTGCTTGCTTAGCTCTTTTTTTTTCTTCAGTTGAAGAGGTCATTCCATTTTACAACCCTTTAATAGTTGTAAAAACATCTGTTTTAATAGTGAAAAACATCTGTTGTGTTACCCTCAGATCCAATGTTATTAAAGCAAAAATAGTTAAACATGTACCAGCAGATTGAAAAGCCCCAACTAGCACTTGTTATCAGCCTGCAGAATTCTCTTCCAGGATGCTGGACTTTATTCCAGGCTGAGCTGTTGTAAACCAGGCTTAATTCAAGCAAAGTCAGGGATCAAGATTATATTCTTGGGTTTTTTTGTTATTAGTTTTCTGGATCAGAACTTCCAATTTTCTATTCAACATCCCTTCCACAGTGCTATGCAATTGTCTTTCCCTATTTCATGGAAGAGCTACATTTCTGGAGAGAAAAAATAATGTATTTAAACCTTCTAAATCACCTTTCCAATGAACTATCAGTGTGCACTGAGGATATTCTTATATACATACAAGATCCCAAAGTCAGCACAGATATTAAAAGGCTAGAAAATGACTTGCAGTAGGAGACAAAAGATCTCTGATCTGAAGTGGTGGAACTACCTGAATGTTTATTCTAATGGCCAACTGAAAAGAAATTTAGCACAGTAATAATCTAAAGGATGCATGTTTCTTTGTGATATTAATCTTTCAAGTACAGTTACTTGTTAATGTCATGCCATGAGTTTTGGCAGATGTAAGGGCTCTGTTTTTCAGTTAACTGCTGGAACATCTGTGTCTTGGGGACAGGCAGCTGTTTTATCTGATTCTGAGCCCATCTCCAAGACCATGTTGCTTGTTGCTCCTGATAATGTTTTATATTGCTGCATCTTACTGCATTAGTAAGCCTGAGAGGGGCCCTTAGAACAGCATGTTTCTTCCAATGTCCCTGTAAAATTAAAGTGGAGCTAGAATGTTTATTTCCTGAAGACATCAGAAGTTAATAACAAAAATAAAAGCCATGCTGGGTAATGGTGCACTCAGCATGGGAAGGTGAAACCATACCATTACTCTTAGATTGTCAGGCCGTGGTAAGTATTGTAGGAAAAAAGCTATCAACAAACCTCTGCCAGGTGGGGAGGAAAGTTCTTCCATTGATATCTTGGCTGGGTTACAGTGTCTGTAAATACTTTTTCCTTGCATCCATTCACTGGGCTAATTTTTCCCATCCTAAGCTGTTACACTGCCAAATGGTAGCTATATTTTCTGTCTGAGAAGAGGCTGCATTTTGTTCACCTGTACTATAGTTTCTGTTAGAGCAGGGAGAGCTCTAAATTATTCTACTGCGTCTCCAAGCCTTTTTTAGACTATGTATACATTATTGCCACATAAAGTTGTTTAAATGCAGTCCTCCTACAAATCTTGTTTTGTTACTGTGGTGAAAATCAATCTTCCAGGGCACACAACCATGACTGTGCAGGTTTTTATGGCATTCACTGTTCTCATTGCCCTGCAGACCTGCAGGTCTGTTCTTACAGGTTTATCAGATTGTTGTCTGGGGTAAGAGTAGCTATGCTTGCTACAGGCAATAGGAGCATTCTGCTCTCTAGCATTGTTTTTCTCTTCTGTTCCTCTGCAGCAGCAGAAGCAAAAGTAATATCAATGAGGTCAGATTGTAGTCAGGAACAGCCATCGCATATTTGCTTAAAATTCAAGAGATCTGGCTTATGCAGTGCAAAAATTTAGGTCACTTTGTCCTCTTATTTCAGTGACAGTAAATTTAGGTGCTTTGCATACTCTAGGTGCTTTGCTGTGTTTGCATTGTAAGACATCTTTTCTAGTGAAATTGGTAATTATATAGCAAAATTCAGTACCATCACTCATTTTTTGATATACAGCCATTGTGGATGTTCAAGTAGTGCAAAGCCTCAAACAATTTTCTGATCTGTACACTCTTCCGTTTAGAGTTACCTCCAGGACAGCAGAGGAATACCTTTGTTGAAGATCTGGCAGTGGGCCTGCCTGCTGATTTATTCACAGTTAGAGACAGCCCTGCTTAATACTAAAAGAAGGACACCATATTTTGCTTAGAAAGGCATATCTCAAGTGTTGAGATATGCTTTCTTAATCTCTGACATGAGAACAGAAAGGAGGGCAGTATCAGGCGGAGGTAGTCTAGTTTATCCCGAGTATTTTGCAGCTGTATGGTTATTTATGTGAGGAACAAAGTCCAGCAAAACTGACATTGTTTTCGTTGGCCCTTGAGACAGACATTTCCTCAACTAACACATCGAGATAACATTTAACATCTGCTTCTATCAGGGTAAGACGTTTTGTAGCAGAGCTTCTGGCAGTAGCGAAGGGTGTCTTTGGTGGTCTTTGTACTTTGATCAAAGATAGGAGAAGGGCAGTAGGGGTTTGGTTCAGGTGCCTTCTCCAGATTGTTAGTGTCTGCTACCACTGTTTTCATGCTGTGTATTACAACACTAGAAAAAATTACTTTAGCAGGTTGATATGTTTCTGAGCTGTGTTTGCAATAGTATAGTGTGAATCCTTTTGCCAGTGGAAAAGGGAGTCTCTCCTTTTCCCCTTATATGTATTTAAAAAAATGAATGAATTATGACTGTGGCCTGTAAAAGGATTTTCAAATGTGCAGTGAAATTTCTGAACATAATTGCTAAAGGGCTCACCAGCTTCCCTGGAGTAAAGCAAGACTTCAAACCACACAAGTACAAAAGCTCAAAAATACTCATCATCTGACATTACAGAAGATTTAACTGAGCAATCATTTTCATTGCATCTTACAGGGGGAAGTGTGAACCAGTCAAGAAATGCATGTAATATTTCAGGGCAAAAAGTCTGGGTTGTTCCCTCTGGTTCCTCAGTATTGACTTTCTGGGACCATATACTTTCTGGCTCTTGCCTTGGGTTAATCAGACAAGAAAGATGAATTGTATCATCACTTTTCTCTGTTTCTTCTTTAACGGAGGTTGTGATACACATTGAAGTAAGAAGATTCAAAATTTTCATCTATCAGATGAGACAGACTTTCTGCCTGTTGCCTTAATCTCAGACCTTTAGTTACTCTACATTATCCTCACCTAATTTAGCTTCTTTAACATTTAGTCTCTATATTAGCCCAGTGGAGTTTTTGCATCATGCAAAAACCAGGTTTTGTATCAGTGGGGTTTAAACGAGGGCCTTCATAATGGCATTGGTGTTTTAAACTAACATACCACTGACTTACTGGTAATCACAGCACAAGATGGTCAGCATATTCTTCCATGTTATTGTAACCAGCCTTTTGAGCAAATAGCAGTTGTAATACAGCTTTTGGGGAACGAGCGTCATAAGAAGGCCATAACACTGTCTGTGGTTGTCATATATGGCTGTCTGATAATTAATAGATCAGATCTGGATGCTCACCCTGTACAGGAACAGATCACCTGATACCAAACTAAGAATGTGTAAGAAGCAAAGTCGTTAGCTTACAGAGAGCAGTGGGTACCAGGCTGATTTCAAAAAGAAGGGGGAATCACTCCATTTTCTGATGGAAAAGAACGTGGGAAATGGATCAGGCAGGTTGACTTTCGGACGTTGTAGATTCCTGCTCATCTTAGGAACAGCTTTTTCCAGCAAGTCAACAGAAGCAAAGAGGTGAAGAGAGTACAGGGAGGTTGAAACAGAGAGAAGGTGTGATTGTTCCCCTGCACTGCTGTGGTACATCTGTCACCAGGGTACATGGGTGCAGATTTTTTGCAGGGAAGTCTGTCAGTACAGAACTGGCATATGCAGCACACACTCCAGAGTGTGATTTAGGTTAGATACAAGGAAGAAATTCTTTATTGTGAGAGCACTGCCCAGTATTGCCAACAGGCTGCCAAGGAAGTTGTGGCTGCCCCATCACTGGCAGTGGTCGCGTTGGATTAGGCCTTGAGCAACCTGGGCTAGTGGGAGGTGTTCCTATCCATTTCAAGGGGTTTGCTCCTTTCCAGCTCAGACTGTTCTGTGATTCTACAGATGGGTACAGTCATGCTGGTGGTGTTTGTTGCTGGTTATACCATGCCTAGCAACCTCTCACTGAATTGTTTCCCAATTATATTTATAACTCTGAGCCAAAGGAGCTTCTACTCTGTAACTGGGATGTTTCAAAGCTGCTTGAGCGTCCTTGGGAAATAATGGGGAGCTCTGGGGTTTTGAATACTAAGTTACTCTCATACAGCAGCACTGGGACTCAGCCTACGAATGAGCCAAGCTCACTCATCCAGAAATCCTTTCAGCAAGTAGCAGATAGCTTTAAAGTTTCAGTGTCATCTTTGTATTTCTTTGTCTTTTATTAACCATAGCTTAGCAGTCTAGTTTGGTGGGTTTACATTGTATCTCTGTAAGGTATCACCTTACAAATAGTCAGAGAATAATTTTTGTTCTTGGATATTTTAAATGTTAAATGAGGCCTTACAGGGGAAAATGGCAAAGGCCACTGTGACTGAGCTGAAGAACAGAGAACAGACTCCTTAGCAAGTTAAGGATCTAAATGTAATCTGCTCCATTCCCAAGAGCCATTCATAATGATTATGTTCTGTAGCTGATTTATTTATAACTGTAGCAGTTGCAGTGGGAACAAAACATTAGGCCAAATTCTGACCTCAGAGTATAAATCGAGAATCATTTCACTTTTTTTTTTCTTTTTTTTAATGGCATTATTTTGGATTCATCCTGCTGTAGCTGAGATCAGGATCTGTTCTGTTGTATTAGGTTTTGTTTTTTTCTCTGAGACCAGATTTCTATCTTTTCTGTTTGTTTGTTTTGTCTAATTTTGAACACAAAGAGCAGCAGAGTGTATGTTTAAACTAGTGCTGCAGCAGCCTCCATATGCTAATCCAGATCTTGAGGATGACCAGGCTTTGAGCCTTCTCTGCATTCCAGGGGCAGGCTGGCTGGCAGGCTCTCCAATTGCTTTCAGTGGCACAAGGAGGCACTTTTTAGCCATTTAGGACACTGGGTCAGTTTGTAAACCAGTTTTGCAGGAAAGGAAGAGAAGTCAGAGAGCCATCACGGATTCTGCTGTACCTAGTTAATAATACTGTGATAGCAACAGTGTTCCACTGTTTATTTAAGAGTAAATGATACAGCGATAGCTTTGAAAAATTGGGGAAGTTCCGCAGTGGCAAGTGAAACTACACAGCCCATCTGAAAACTAAATGCATGTGAGGAGCAGTGGGGACACTGCAAGTTAATTATGTACCCTAAGCTGCTCTGCACCAGCCATTTTTTTTTTTCCCTGTGTGTTATTTACATCTCCTCAGGTTGACTGCCTAACACATCTAAAAAGATGTCAGATGAAAGTCCTCACACACAGCAGAAACAGTGCTCTATGGCCTTTGCGTTTACTGCCTGTAACTGTTAAGTGGGAACATGGGCTGCAGAGAAGTTAAAAGGATTCTTCAGCTTGGCTTATTCAGCATGCTTTAGTCAGTTAATACAGAAGCATGAGTTTCTTCATTACAGTAACATTCTTTAGTCATAATCAGGTCAGCCTGTGGAGGATGAAAGTAATTTTTCTTCATTTTGGGACATACCTGTTCTGGATCAGAGCATACAGCACCTTGAAGACTTTTTATGTCTGTTCAATGAACCAGTTTGCAGTGACAAGTGCTAGCTATTGCCCTTCCCCTTTATTAAGGCTTAATATTTTAAAATTCTGGTTTGGGTAGCTTTTACAAAAATGAAAGCAGGCTGCTGCTGTAATCATTCCTGAATTCAGCCATGCTCTAGTAGCAGAAATATGATCCCCCTAGTTAATAAGCAACTAACTGGGGGCTCTGATATGTTTTTTGATAGATCATATTTATTTTACCCTTGGAAATAACAACCATTATTTATTATAACCCAGGTGTTCAACTAATTGAGCAGCTTTTTGATTCAAGTATTGACAAGACAGTCGTACGTATTATTATTTCCGTAGTTTAGCGATGTCTCAGTTCATGCTTGAGCATTCAGGCCTCCTCCTCTGTGACCTTTGATATTAGCTCTAGGATTAAGATGAATGGATGTAACAACACAAAGCAAACATTTCTTGAGGAAATAAAGGGCTTGTGTTTTGATAGATGAGACCATTTCGCTGGTTCCTGGTTAATACATAAAGAGTAAGAAGACATGCACTGCATCTCTAAAGCTGCTTGAAATTACATCAGAAGGATTGCCTCTGATGAACCCAGTACAGGCCAAAAAAGCCCTAAGGCACTTTCCCACATTATCTGCACCTCAGCAGTGGCAAATCTAGGGACAGTTCAGGGATACACTGAACAGGATATTTCTACATGTTAATGTGCCATGTTACTTCCATGATAACAAATACAGCAGTGCTCACATCTGCAGTGCATATACCCTGGTACCTCCTTTGCTACGGAGTCAAAAATAGGGTGCATGTTTCTGTTGATGAGACACAGACTGACGCAGCCACATCTGATAATATATGAGATCTATAATCAAAAATCTGCTTCCAGTATGGGAATTGTCACTGTATGTCTTCATGTTCCCCCTCAGTGAAACTGGGCAATTTTCCTATTATCTCACATTCTTATGAGTGCTGAGCAGTATTTAATTTAACGAGACTAAAATTTGAAAACCAGAAAGCTTGCAACAGTATTAAGTCTACTATCTTCAGCTTCTTTCCACAAATAATGAACGTTTTTGTTGTTGAGCATGAGTTGGGTTATTGGAGAATATGGGACTGGCTAGCTGTGATGTTTGTTTTTTGTTTTAAAAGAAGCAATAACTTACAGTTAGGTAGTTCAGATCTGACGAAAACATGAACTATAAGAAGTCAGGAGGATGTGCAGCAAAGAAAAATAACAGTTTTGACAATGGCACTAGGGTCATTATGTCTGAGGGACAGTCATAAAAGATGAACTCTTCAGCTTTTTGGAACAGCTCACTACACAATGCCATGCAATTTATCAGTCTTTAATGAAGAGCAGTTTTGAAGGAATTATTAGTGCCACACTGTGGATGCCTCACTGTTTACTTGCAAATACTGCTTTTGCTACTGCTTTGGAGTCTGTGGCTGTGAAGTGGTTTAACTTCTAAGGTGTTTTGGATGAGCTATCCCTGTGTCATCTCAAGAGTTTTTCTATTAAAGAGCAGCCAGATTGGTACACACAACTGGGAGGAAAATGAAAGCAAAGGGGTGTGTCCTTCAAACAAGTTATTTCAAATTCATCATTAAATGTGATGCTATGAAATGCCTCTATTGAATGAGATGGGCAGAAGAGTGTCACTTCTAGGATAAGCTCTGTGTCTATCAGTATGCAAAACAGCCATAGTGGGTTGTAAAACCATTGAAGTTAATAACACAGTGTGCACTGCAGTGCAAATCACATTTCTGAAAGTTACAATACTGGATGTTTCTCTATTAAACTATTTATGGAAAAAGGACCAGTACCTCTTAGTCTTGATCCACTAAAGTTGTTTAAGTATTTGGTTATTTTTGATTCTAGTGGTCAGATAAATGTGTGCATTAAGTGACCTTCTAGATTGGAAAGGAGGCCTGGGAAGTCATAACCTAATTTGCATTTCCAACTCACTTTGATCTGAAGCTGTTGTCCTGGGAGGATGACAGGATGGTTATGACAGTCCAGCCTTCTCTATTCACAGGTGTTCCCTTTCCGAAGAACTTCCTTCAGATCTGCAAGAAGATTCTCTGCCGACTTTTTCGGGTGTTTGTTCATGTCTACATCCATCACTTCGACCGTATCATCGTTATGGGGGCTGAGGCTCACGTCAATACTTGCTACAAGCATTTTTATTATTTTGTGACAGAGTTCAACCTCATTGACCGCAAAGAACTAGAGCCTTTGGTAAGTGTCGGGTTGGGGGGAAAGCTCCAGGAAGTTTTTTTTCTCCTTTCACTGAGCCTTTCCCAACACTTGTTGCAGTGGGTATCCTCTGGGGGTAACATCCATGGTTGAACACATAAACGTTGTGTGATAAACGCTTGCATCTGTCCATAGACCCATTCTGTCTGCTGAGGTATTTGCGTGGTGCTTGGTAGGCTCAGTAGAAAGAGAAAAGTGCCTTTATTTCGTATGGAAAATATAAGGTGGCAAATACTGCCATTTGAAAATAGAGGTTTATTTGTCTTCTACTTCTTCCTGTGTTACATATTTTATATATAATTTTATTCTACCTTTTTTCATTGGTCATTAACAGCATGATACTTACACCCTCGAATCACTCAAATGCATGTGAAGGGAAGAGTGGTCTATGTAAGGATGAATTGTGGGTTTTTTTTAAATCTTTTAAGTAGGTGTTTATGAAGGTATTGGGCACACTCTGGATCTAAGTGAGACAGAGGTTCAGACAATTAGCAGCGTAACAAAACCAGACATTTCCTTTTGGACTGAAGTAGATCAAAGTTAAATTCGTTGTTTCTAAAAATAAGGCTTCAGAAATGGAAATGCTTTCACTGTTGCTTTCAAATGCAAATAAAATAAAATTGTAAGCAGGGAAGGAAAAGTAAGGTGCAATTCAGGAAGCAGTTTACCTGCAAATCCTCACGGGCAGCGTTTGGCGAACTTTAAATGTGATCAGCAATGTTTCTCCAAGTGTCAGAGTTTGGAACTATGTATAGCTATTGATGAAGTGCTCAAAACAGTGGTATTTAATTTTTTTTCTCCACAGAATCATAGAATGGCTGAGGTTGGATAACAGCTATGGATATCATGTAGTCCAAATCTTTGCTCAGAGCAGTGTCACTTAGAAAGGGCTGACCAGGATCATGTCAAGTTTTCAGTTGTTCCACATAAAGGCATATTGCAAGGACATGTATTTCATAGTTGGTATGAAACACTTCTGAAAGTGTGGCAAAGTGTTTTTTTGCCTGGGTTTCCACAGTAATTGGAGCTGTTGCAGGTGTGGTATGTGCCTATGCTTACGTGGATTGAAGAAAAGACTGAAAAGTCAGACAAAATGGGTGGTCTTGTTTTCAGCAGTTCACGAAGCCTGCTGAAAAACACTGCATATGGTATGTATCAGTAACTTGCAATGTACCTACAGTTTCTTTCTACATAGAAGAGCTTAATATGCCATCTGGATGTGTCCTAAGGGACAGAAGGAAGGCCTGCAAAAGAGAACTTCCCTGCCAGACTAGTGATTCTGGATTAGCTGTAGCTGTTAAGTGCTGAGATGTATCAGAAGCAAGATCCAAGGCAGGATATTTCAGAGATAGGAACAGAGGCAATCTTCAGGTATTACAAGTTCCTTGCTTACATTGGAATAGAGAGAGCACACAAATGATTTAATGCTGTACTTATGGCTTCTAATATTGTTGCACTAAGTGGACAGACAAAGGATTTGGGACAGTGGTGCAGGAGGTGGCCCAAGCCCAGCAGCAAAGGAAGCTGCTGATATGTTCCAACTGGTGTGTGCATTCCAACATTCCCTTCCTTCACAACATTATCTTTAGGACCACCATATGATGCAGTATTATTGACTTTGCTGGGATGCAGAGTCTCCCAGAAACATGTTTCACCTGCACAGGGAAAACAACATGTCAGCAAACTGTCACAGCTCCACCTGCTTCCATCTTCCTGTCCTTGGCTTGTGTGAGTGTCAGCAGTGTGGAAATGCAGACATAACACATCTGTATTTTTGTCTTCAGCTGGGCAGAGAGAAGGGAAGGAGTTTTAAAATGAAAGCAGACGTTACAAACACTCTTGAATTTTAATGCAGTCACTGAGTACAATCTGTGCCCTGCCAGGTTCACCATAGCAGGAAATGAGTCCATGTTATCTCCCTTAATTAGAAAATGGGCCAAGAGCTGATTAAATGAACTGCCACCTGCTTTATTAAACAGGGAGGCAACTGATTTATCAAGAAGGGGGAATGACTGGGGAAGCAGGCAGTAGATGAATAGTAATATTAGGGTGCAGGACTCCTCTCTTTAGATTTTATCACCCTTCTGCAACCCAGTGCAGCAGTCATAAAATAAAATGAAGCAAATGAGTAAAATGCCGTTCCCTCTCCCATTCAGGAGTTACATAAGTTGCCCTTTCTGCAAAAGAGGGGGATATAGTTCAAGATACCGCATGTCTTTTTCTCATCCCTGTCACTGTGCTAATTTGACAGACCTCCAAGTTTTTATAGACCTGTTTTATGTTGGGACAAAAAAGGAGGCTGACACAGTCACTGACCCCACAGGTGGTCCTGAAGAAGAAAATGTATGTCCAATTGGTTAATCTGAGGGAAAAGAAGAAGTCTGAGTCCATATCTGTCCTTTCCTGAAGCTAACAGGCTGAAAAGGCAGCCCACACCATGAGAGTTCTCAGGAGGCCCTTAAGTCCTGCTTCCATGGGGAAGCTATCAGGGAATAAACTAAGATTTGAATTTTAAGATGTGGCATCTGCTTTGTGGTGTCTCCTTGTGTAACTGGCTTCATTTTCCACTGGCACATTAATTCACTTCTGAGCCTCTTCCCATGGCCAGAACCGTCTAGCTGTGTGGTGCCTATTACCTCCATCCCACCCACCCTTGCCCTGCGTAGGTGTCTGTTTGTATAGGGTTCTTTAACACTTCACCTGAATATGCCCTTTAGGGAGAATCTTAATGCAGCTGCCTCAGTATGGTAGTTTGCTGTTCAGATGGCAGTCAGTCTACAGTGAGAAATGCTTCTCTACTTCCTTACTGTGATCCCCTTTCTCTAACAACGGATTTCATAGTATGTAGGACCAAAGAAATATGAGTACTCTGTGTCATGAGCAGCATCTTGGTTCAGGAGATTTTAGTCAGTTTATTGCCAGTTAACAAAGCTTTTCATTACAGAACTAGATATTGAGGCAAAAAAAAACCCCACAATTAAACAAAACTCTTGTTGAAGAAACACCTGTCTTTCTCAGGCTCTAATTCAGTAAAAAATTTCTCTTCCTCCCTTCCAAGTCTCAATTCACTTTGGTTTTGATACACATTGCACTCACGTACTCCTGTCATGAAACCCGAGGATCAGTACAGCTACAGCAGTATCACTTCTAGGAAGGGCAGGGAAATTAAAAAATGAAAGCTTCTGAAAAGCGATAAAGTTAATGCCAGAGAGGCATTAAACTACCAAGTGGTTTGTTTGGGTCCTTTTTCTCCAGCAGAACTTGCCTGTCAGACAGAGGAACAGAGGCAAAGAATCCAGAGCTATAACCCTCCTTCAGTCATGTTAAGAGCCTTCTGATTCAGAGACCGTAGAGATTTGTTGCTCAATCTCAGCGCATTTTGTCAGATAGCAGTTGGTGGTGCAGCCAAGTCTGCTCCCAGCTTCTCAGCATTGGTCTGTGTGTATCAGAGTATCTTGTTATGATTTCCAAATCTCTGCGTTTTATTTTGACTGATACTCCACTGTGCCCTGTGTTTGTCAGAGTTAAGTAAAAGAAACCCCAACCACCTAAAAATGTGGTGAGATTTCGGTGTAAAATTTAGAGATCTGATCATGATGTAATTCACTTAAAGGAACAAATTTCTGAGTATCTTCCTACTTGTGGGAGGTGTTGACCTAGGTTTTTTTTTTTTTCATTACTGAGCATTGGTATCATAACCTTAAATTGTATCTCTGAAGAGGAAAGATAGGTGGGAAAAAATATGTATATATAAAATTTGGTCTTTTTTGCTATGCTACTTAGACCATGGGAGTGGTTTTGAGGATCCTGGTCTACTGAGTGCTGATAGGGCCCATCTGTCAGGGAAAGGGAAGAGCATCTTTGCTCAAAGGCTTGCCCAGCTGGTGAAGAAGGCTTTAAACTAAACTTGCTGGGTGAGGGAAATCTCAGTCTATCCCATAACAACCAGTTTGGTGCTAATGCCAGCAAGAGATGCTTAGAGCCTGGAGAGGAATCACAGGTCAGCAGGAGAGCACCTGAAAAACAGCACAAGGAAATACCAGCCTTTCCAGCCAGTAAGTTGGCTTCATCAGAGACCCAGCTTACAAGCCTTTATGCAAATGCATGTAGCATGGTGAATATACAAGAGGAGCTAGAGATGTGTGTGTGCCTGCAGTATACCTGCAATAATGACTTATTAATAGAGATGTGGTGAGATGGCTCCTAAGACTGGAGTGTTGGAATGGGAGGATACAGGCTCTTTAAGGAGAGCTGGCTGGGGAGACAAGGACAGGGTGTCACCTTCTCCATCAGTGACCAGCACAGGGCTCTGCCTGGGAATGGATGAGGAGCTGAGCAAGAGTTTATGGAGTGGGTTTAAAGGGAGGGGACGAGACAGTGGGAGTCTGTACAGGCTGCCAGTCAGGAAAATCAAGAGAAGGAGGCCCTCTACAGACAGATAGGAGCAGCTTCATGTTCACAAGCCCTCATCCTCATGGATGTCTTCAACCACCCTGTTATCTGTTGAAAGGACAACACAGCAGGGCACAAGCAATCCAGTAAGCTCCTGGAATGCATTGGTGATAAATTCATTGATGATAAATTCCTTGTTGAGTGATAGAGGAGCCAACAAGGAGAGGTTCAATGCAGGACCTTGCTTTCACCAGCAAGGAGGGCCTTGTTGGTGAAAGCAAGAAGCCCTTGTGGGGAATTTGAAGCTCAAGGGCATCCTTGGCTGTGGTGACCACAAAATGGTGTAATTTGAGATCCTTAAGGCAGCAAGCAGTTTATGGAGGAAGCTCACTACTCTGAACTTCGGGAGAGTAGACTTTGGCCTCTTGAGGGATCTCCTTGGTGGAGTGCCATGGGAAAAAACCCTGGAGGGAAGAGGAGCCCAAGGAAACTTGTTAATATTCAAGAATCACATCCTCCAAGCTCAGGAGCGATACATATTGACAGAGAGGAGGTCAGGCAGGAGCACCAGGAGGGCTGTGTGGATGAAGATAAGATCCTGGATAAACACTAGCATAAAAAGGAGACCTATGGAGGGTGGAAGCAAGGGCAGGTATCCTGGGAGGAGTGCAGATTGTCAGAGCAGCCGAGGATCAAGTAAGGAAAGCTAAAGCCTTGATGAAATTAAATCTGGCCAGGGACATCAAGGGCAACAAGAAAAACTTTTATAGGTACATTGGTGACAAAAGGAAGATAAAGGAAAATGTGGGCCTTCTCCAGAAGGAAATGGGAGACCTGATCACCTATGACATGGAGAAGTATGAGGTACTCAGTGACCTTTTTACCTTGGTCTTCACTGCAAGAGCTGCAGCCACACTGCCCAAGTCACAGGAGGCAAAGGCAAAGGACTAGGAGAATTACGAACTGCCCACTGCAGGAGACGATCAGGTTTGCAGCACAAAAAAGCCAACCGTATCCTGGGCTGCATCCAAAGGAGCGTGACCAGCAGGTCAAAGGAGGTGATCCTGCCCCTCTACTCTGCTCTTGTGAGACCTCACCTGGAGTACAGTGTTCAGCTCCAGGACCTCCAACATAAAAAGGGCATTGAGCTGCTGGAACGATTCCAGAGGAGGGCACAAACATGATCCAAGGGCTGGAGCCTGAAGACAGGCTGAGAGTTGGGGCTGTTCAACCTGGAGAAGGCTCAGGGGAGACCTTAGAGCTGCCTTTCAATACTTAACAGGGGCCTGCAGGAAATCTGGAGAGGGACTTTTTACAAGGTCACGTAGAGATAGGACAAGGGGAATGGCTTTTAGCTGTCAGAGGGTAAATTTAGATTTAGAGATAAGGAAGGAATTCTTCACTATGAGAGTGGTGAGGAAGTAGATAATTTTTAATGTTCCTTAAAAGACAAACAGTTCTATGATTCCAGATATCTCTGCAAGTTCACAGAGGGCCTGAAAATTTATGCACACTTATATATTCAATATTTACCCTGAAATTTGTGATCTAATAAAAAAATCTAGGTGGCAAACCCAAGTATACTTCAAGTCTTTGTGACCACATGGCTGCAGAAATGTGGGCAGGTCAAGTATTTATACTATGCCAATGAGCAATGGGAAGTTATGCACAAGGAGGACCCTGCCAAATAGGAGGAAACTATCATAGAATCATAGAATAGTTAGGGTTGGAAAGGACCTTAAGATCATCTAGTTCCAACCCCCCTGCCATAAGCAGGGACACCTCACACTAAACCATGTCACCCAAAGCTTCATCCAGTCTGGTCTTGAACACTACCATGTGGTTTGAGTATATCTGCTTCTCTCAAAGCTACTAGGATTCATCCAATGCACAAGTATTTGCCAGATATACCAGTATATGCCAGTTTTGAACAAGTTTTTTTGTTTTTGTTTAACCAAGGTAGTGTCCTCCTGGGGAGCAAAGATGAACTTTTGTGCTCTTACAGAAATACCAAAAATATATTGCAAACCAGTCTGATTCCCAACTGATCCCTACATAACTTTGTAACATATAGCGAAATTTCCCTCAGAGGACAGGGTAGAAAACAGAAGAGTGTGGCCATCTGCTTTACTCATTTTCCACTTTTTTTGTTTGTAATTCACATCCTGTTAAAACGTTGACCTTCTTCTCAGAAGTACTTTTTTATTAACATTTTATTTATGAGAACAGAAAGTAATAATTACACTTGAATGAAGTAAAACAAAGGATATTCTTAAAAGTGCTCTTCTGATAGCTGTTAAAATGCTGATTTCATTTAGATGCAGAGACAGTCAGCCACAGTAGCAAGTGGATAGCATTGGGGCTGGAAGTGGTGCAGTCAGTGGAGCTCAGTGTACAAAAATGGTGAAGCTGGTAATTGCCTCCATGAGGATGGAGTTCATCCGCAGGGTAAGCAAAGACAGTACGATTTTCTTGCCTTATTCTCCATAATTCTCAATGTAAAAAGCTTCCTTTGGGTTTACAGCATGATTTGCTTCTGATAATATTTTTACCCAGTATTTGGAGCTGTTTGAAAGCAACCACCTAAATGCGGGGGAAGTTCCTTGTCTCTTTAGAACGTGTCTTACTGAATTAAATTTCTAGTGCTTGTCCAGGCAGCCTACTAAATAAAGAGATGAGTGTCTAATACATTAACCTAATCTTTAAACTTTGTTCAGTTGCTTGGCTTTCTTTTTTTTTTTTCTATTTTCTTTCTTCCCCCCCCTAGAAAGTGCTATTATATATTATTTGCTAAAACCTATTATGGTCTGGGTGACAGAAGATTCCATAGGTAAATATGTTCAGGAAATTGCACATTGGGGTTTGTGCAATGACCATAATTCTACATTCCTATAGTCTATGATTAGAGAGTCATTGATGCCCTGATGACACTGGCATGAATCTGAGGTACTTTCTTGTCCGTCAGTGGAGTTATTCCAGATCTTCGCATAAAATTCAAAGAAACATTCATCCCTGCAGTCACAGGTGGTGTGTTCGTGTGTTCTACACCGACATTGGTGTTACACAGGACATCGCTTGTGCTGCTGTAGAGTGCTCTGGCCCCATGGTTGAATTAATTGGCAGGATTGTAGGCCAGGTCAGCAGAACAACAACAAAAAAAAGAACATGGGGAAAGGGAAAGCTATCTTTGTACTTACAGCCAGAATGTCACAAGTGCTACCATATGCGTGGCATTGATTGTGAAAACACAGTGCTTCCATTTCCAAGCCAGTATCTTACATAATCTGTTTTTAAAAAAAAATCACTTGAGGTATATATAGTTCCACAATCATTTCAAACCATGATGAATGCAGTCTGAAACTGGAAGCGGTGATCCTGCCCTTCATTGCT
This sequence comes from Agapornis roseicollis, assembly GCA_002631895.1. Taxonomy (NCBI): domain Eukaryota; kingdom Metazoa; phylum Chordata; class Aves; order Psittaciformes; family Psittacidae; genus Agapornis; species Agapornis roseicollis. The sequence goes on from NDXB01013988.1 coordinate 36,966, forward strand.
GCTAACTTGATAGCTCTCTCAACTTCCTTCAGAACTAGCCTTTGTGTTATCAGATCCAGGGATGGATCAGCTGGGCACCAGCTCAGCCAAAACTGGTGGTTATCACAGAACTGTAGAATCACAGAATGGTTCGGGTTGGAAGAGAAATTTAAAGGTCTTCTAGTCCAGCCCCCACACAATGAACACCTTCAGCTTGATCAGGTCCAGCCTTACCTTGACTATTTTCAGGGCTGGGCACCTATGGCCTTTATGGGCAACCTGGGCCAGCGTTTCACTGCACTGACTGTAAATTACTTTTTTTTCCTTATATCCAGCCTGAATCTCCCCTCTTTTAGTTTAAAACCAGTACCTCTCATCCTATCGACACAGCCCTGCTAGAAATAAAAAGTCTGTCCTCATCTTATAAACCCTCTTCGAGTATTGGAAGGCCACAATAAGTCACCCTTAGAGTGACTTAGAAGGGCCTTAGAACAATCACAGAACCCTGGCAGAAGGAGACCTGCTCTGCTCATAGGCTCTTGCCATTTTGAGGACAAGACTATTGAGTCAAATGGACTTTCTCTCTGATGGAGTACTGTTGTTCTCAGGCTTTTGTGTTTCAGTCTGTTTTCTGAAGGGAAACAGCTCCGGCATTTCTAGAAATGAGCATGAGGAAATAAAACCAAATTCATAGGGAGCTGAACAGGTATTGCTCACCTCATAAAGATTTGCACACATTTGATTGAGGAGCATGTCCTGCTTCAGGCTGAGGCATTGAGCCTTGCTAGTGTCAGAGATGTGGAAACCCACGGAGGTGCTGCGAGCATCCCAGGGATTTTTTGCCCTCCTCTGCAGCACTGAGCACAGCTCCAGCAGGGCTTCTTTGGGCTGTTGTGGCCCAAAGGCAACTGCTTGTGCTCCACACAGGTGGCTCTCGTGCCCCACATCTGGGGGCAGGAAGCTTTCTGGCCTCCCAGGGATGGCCTCAGGAGTTGCTCTTGTCCTCTGTAGCATTCAGCACATCCCTTTGTCAGGGCTCCCCTTTGGACTATTCTTTCCTGCTGCTCTCACACCTCCAAGGCACTCTTGTGCCCTGGCTCTCTTTGGCTCCATTGCGCAGTGAAAGCTTGGAATGGGAGCGAGATCCACTCTTCCCTTAGCGCCATCTCCCCAGGGGCTCTTACTTGTGCACAGCAACCTGTGCTTGGAAGGGCTCCAGCCTTGCTGCCTGTCAGCAGCTTCCATTCTCCAGCTCTCCCTGCGTGCAACACCAGTGCCAGGCAGGCACAAGAGCACTTTTCATGCATCCCTGGCCAGGAAGCACAGCGGACAAACAAGAGGTGCAAGTCAGTAGTGTGATTATCATCGATAGGTGTCATGCTTTGGGAAATACCCCACACTACCACATACCTTTTTCTTCTTGCACATTTGTATGTGGTCACTGATGATGCTTATAAATAATAACATAAAACTTTCAAGTTGCATGTGAGGAGGAAGTTCTTTACTGTCAGGGTGCTGAGCGCCAGAACAGGTTTCCCAAGGAAGCTGCATGTGCTCTAACCCATGGGGACATGTTACACCAGGTTGTACAGAACCTAGAGTGCCATCTCCTGGGGAGGTGTAAGACCAGGGTGTACAGCGCCTTGGGCAGCATGCTTCTCATGTGAAGCATCCCTGACAATGGCACGGGGGTTGGAACTAGGTGCTCATGAGGTTCTCTCCAACCCTAACTGTTCTATGATTCTAGGATCTAATGATTCTAAAATAACATAAAATGTAAGAAACCAACCCAAAATGTAATGGAATAATAAAATCTTGTTTCCACTTGAAAGCTTTGTGATTTGTGTCCTTGAAAGTGATTTTGGAACTAAAAACCCCTGACATTGCAGAGAAATCCGCCTGACTGTTATTCAGCTCAGGGTGAGCTTGGGGAATGGAATGGGGCAGAATGAAACTGAGGGGCATGAAGCACGTAACGGAATGGGAATGGTACGGAAGAGAATGAAACGGACTCTGCTAGACTAGACTAAACTAGAATTGGAATAGGTTAGGCTGTATTAATGCCTACAACTCTGCATGACAAGTTATGGTCTAGGTCTAAGGCATCCACCCAGGAGAGCAGCTTTTTGCACTGCAGGTCCCAGACCCATCCAGGAGACAGAAAAGCCCAGCTACAGCATGGCTCAGGCAGGGACTGAAGGCCACAGGCTGAGCTGAGGCATGTCCCCTGAGCCCTTGGCAGGAGGCAGTGAGGTAGGGCTCCTAGAGGTGATGGGTCCAGTCACTGAGGTCTTAGAACACCCCCAGAACCCTGGCAGAAGTAGACTGGCTCTACTCATAGGCTCTTCTTTTAGACACAGATGGTTGGCCATTCTGGGGCCAAGAGTACTGAGCCAGAGGGACTTTCTCTCTGATGGAGTACTGTTGTTCTCAGGCTTTTGTGTTTCAGTTTTCTGAAGGGAAACAGCTCCGGCATTTCTAGAAATGAGCATGAGGAAATAAACCCAAATTCATAGGGAGCTGAACAGGTATTGCTGACAGTGCTGAGAACAGGAGCACAGAATAACTTTCCTACTGACAATTTTCTATGTGTCTTCAACTCTTCAGAGTTTTTGGAGTGGTTCTGTAAGGTGCTCTGGATTAACTGCTCTGCTGTCTTGTGCTTTGACACAAGTACCTGTCTTTTGTGGGTGCATAAGTACAAGTGTCTGTTGCTGGTGAGAATTATACCACAGAAGTCTGGTTTCAAAGTTTAGCCAGTGAATTAAAATTATAGCCTGTTGACTAAAGGGGGTTCTCCAAATTAATCCGCAATTCACACTTTGCAATAAACAATTCTACATTTGAACTTCAAAGAGATTATTGAGACAAGATAAAAAAAGGCCAGAATAAAGGAAACTTTAGACTAAGTTGTTGCTCTTTGCTAGTTCAGTATCTGTGGGGAGTAGCTGGCTTGGTTACAGCAACAAGGAGAAAAAAAAACAGAGTAGAAAAGAGCAATTGTGATTGCAAAACCACAAAAAATTACAGGGGCATTCCAGGTCAGGTGTGATATAAAGAAGGGACGTGAAACTATTTGCTTTATAATGGATATGTAAGTGTTTCTCCTGCTCTACTCACATGGGAGCTTCCTGCACATGGGGTTGCCTGTGTTTAAATTCCAAGATGAGTCAGAGCCAAAATTGCTCCTTAGTAACCACATGATACCTTACCCTGCCTGTTCTAGTAACTGGTAGGTGATGTGAATCAGAGTTGCAGTTCATGCCCCATCAAGTTAAAACTGTGGAGAATATGCTGTAAGTGGAATCAGAAAGTGGCAAAACCACTAAGAATTTAATCCGATATGATTTTCCATCTGTAATTTGTATGGGTCCGTGTACAATGGTTCCTTTATTGATTAGCAAAACAGGTCCTTGCTGGAAAGCACATTAGCAGCAAGCGGAGACTGGAAAAAGCTTTTTCACCAGCATTGCAGTTTAGATATATCCTGTGCTTCTGTGAATGATGTAGATCAGCTGCCCTTACTAGACTGGAACAAGGAAGCAATCCACTGATTGTTGTCAATCTTCGCAAATAACAAACTTCTTAAAAAAAAAAAAAGAAAGCAAAACTTCCATTAGCTCAAAACAACTTGAAATTTTGGAAAACTGTTCAAAAAATAGCTGTAATTTCCTTTCTGTAGCTCTTAACAACTTAATCCAGTAATGTAACTGACATCAGAAGGCATCTGTGAAGACATTATGGAGAGCAAGTTTCAGGACAGCTATTTTACCTAACAAAAAATATGTATTTTCCTAATTGAACAGTACTTGTTGGGTGACTGTTGGTTTTCTTGAGTGTTGGATTAGGTTGCTATTAGTTTTTCTAAATCCACACAAACTAGAAAACTAAGAAACAGCAAATCAAATTTTTTGGTTTGCCAAAGGAAAAAATGAACTTGGTGGTTTTGTAAAAAATAAAATGAAAGATGTAATTATTGTCCCACTTAAATAGATCTGTTAATGTATAAAAACAGTTATGTAAAATACCTACTATATATAACAAAACTGTAGTTCGTAATAGGGAACTAGCATGTCTCCTGATAAATTTTCTGCAAAATTTTATGCTATAACATTACTGTTTGCTTATTCACTCTGCGTGGCCTAAGTTCCAAAAGCAGCACATTGAAAGTCCATTTGGTAAGGTAAGAGACAGAAGACAATAACATGCAGAAAGTGAAAGTACCTTTTTGGAATACTCTGCCTTTAAGCCAGTCTGCCATCCAAAGGCATGTTCTGTGTATCTACTTAGATATAACCGTACTGACAGGTGCATTTTGCAGCACAATTTCCTGAGCCTCTTCCGACTTGCAGTTAGTTGATAAAGTGCCTTTGTCATCAGTGATAAGGGATTATGTTTGTAGACAGGAGTATTATCCTGCAAACATCACTATACCAATTCAGGAGTAATCAGTTGGGACTATTATCAGGCCATCCATAGCCTCAGAGTAACTACCATGAAGCCAAATGAATCATAGGAGAAATTCATTTGGTCCTGTGTGTGATGACAATTAAGACTCACTCATGCAGAAAACATCCTGAAACCTAATGCAATACCCAAATGATGGTGTTGCTGGCAAACTTGCTGATGGTGCACTCAATTATGAAGCACACAGATCAGAGCATTATGTATTAGCTTCCTGCACGACATCATGTATTTATTCACAGGATTGTTACATAGTTTTAAGTTCCTTAACCACAAGAATATGGTTAAGACTGAGCAATGTTGGGGTTTTGGGGGGTTGCAGTGATTGAAGATATGAGTATGTGACAGGATACATGTGGAAGGTTGTTTTCTCTAAGTCAGTTAGTTGGGACAGGTGAATTAGGCATGGTATCCATTGCTGGTATCTCCTTGTTATCAGCTACTTGGTCAGGTTTTCCAAGGTGCTGGGCACCTCTGTGCAGTGTATCCCTGCCTGTCAGGAACCAGTGTGTTTCCTCTAATCACTGCTCTGCTGAGACACTTCTATTCACATCTTCCACCCTCACCTTGTTTAAAACAGTTGGCAAAGGGCTAAACCAGGTTGTTGTCAGATCATCCTTAGGCTTGCCAACGGGCAGTAGCAGGAGATGGTAAGCCTATGCAGCTGTGGTTTGAGGAAGCGGAAGTGGGGGTTGGGACATGAACACTGAATGAGGATTCAGCCCTTGAAAACAGCTCTGTTTTTAGAGAAGGTGATCATTGCATTAATTAATTTTTCTGGTGTTCTTACAGAATACTGTCATTTATACTATTTACTCATTACACTTAACCCACTTTCCTATCAGCCTTTGCACAAGACAGACTCCAGATCCCTTGCTTCCACTAGACACTGGCACATAGGTGGTACCTGTTTTTTATAACTTACGTTTTCCAATTCCATATTTTACTCACACAAGCATAGAGACACTATTTTCTTAGAAGAATGTGATTCTTTATTTGGGAACTCATTATTTGTCCTGTTAAGATTTCTTCATCTACTCATGCATGCTGTAAGATGTCAGATTTTTCCCATCCTTTTCCTACAGAAAAGACAAGCTGAGGAGTGGAAACTGAAACAGTTTGGTATAGATTTATGTGCTGAATATATCTGAAACATATGTTAAAACAGTAGGGAGGGGAGAGAACGAGATATCCATCAGAGATAAAGATTGATTGCCCTCTTAAGACTGTGTGTTACTTTTCTCCCTTCTTCCGGGGAATTACGTTGGTTGGTACTCCCCGAAAAATACTGAGGAAGGAATCCTTCTGTGAAATCGCAGATAATAACAAACCAGATGGATTTCTGGTGCTTACAAAGTGGCTTGTTAGTGTTAACTCCAGCAAGTCAGGCAGTGCTTTAAAGGACTTGACAAAGAATGAGGAATGTTTCTCTTTAAGCTACTTAGAAGTGAGTCCTGTGTTAAATTCTTCTCAGTGGCTGGTCTTTGGCCATACTCAATACACAGATAATATCAAGAACTTATTTTCTGGTTGGTATTTTGGGTTTGAAAAACAGCATTTACTTCTGCCTTCATTTTTTTAGTCAATAGTATAATCCGAAATTGAAGGCAGGGACAAGTCTGAAAGCAGCAATACAGAATAATGCTGTGGAATTTCTTGTGATGTGTTGTCAAGAGGAAGCACATCTGGTGTCAAAAGCTCTGGTGTGGAGAGTTTCTGTTAATGGTGTTTTGTGTGTTTAGTCAGCACAGGAAGACTTTGAAAATTTTAAATACCTCTAAAAATGTGTGTGCCTGTCTGTGTCTCTGTGTCTGATTCTCAAACTTGTCTGTCTGGCCTGTATATTATGTTTAATATCCAGCTGTGGCTGGGTATAATAGTACTTTAAAACAACTGGAAGTCAGCATTACCAGCCTTCCTGCCTTCTCAGAAGAGTCAATCAACAGCAAGTTGTCATTTCTCATGTTTGGGAATTACCCTTGTGTGCTTTTAATTGATAGTTATTAATCAAGAACGTGCCTTTACACCTTGCCAAATTCAGTGAAGCTTCAGAGAAGCACAGAGTTGGGACAACTCCTGAAACACTGAAGAAGACTTAGCTTTTGAGTTTGTGTCAAAGGCAGTGCTCACTTAATGGCTGTATACCACCATAATAAATAAGGAGCCAGATCTTTGATGAGGTTTGAGGGGGACTTCTCCGCTGAGTTAAGCAGAGTGGAGCTGTGTGTCAGGTTCCCGAGCTCTTCAGAATCAGTGAGGGATTTTCCATCAGGCTCTGTAAGGAGCAGGTGATTAGTTTGTAGAGGTAAGCGTTCCAGAAGGAGTGTTTGGCAAGTAGGAGATGTTTGCTCTGTTAAAAGCTCAGCAGTAGGCTCTGCAGCACACCTCATGCCTTGATGGATGCTATGGGTATGACCTTTCCTCTCATTCTCACCAGCATTTTAAATAAGCTAACTTTTTCTCTGTCTGCTTCCTAATTTTATCTGTGTCTTGGAGAAACCATTTCCTGTTTGTTTTTCTTCCCTATGGTAACAAACAACTGGAAGTGGATCACTCTTGCAACACATGTGCCAGGTCACTGTTGTAAGGATCATGTGGGTTTTGTTTGCTTGCTTGTTTGTTTAAAAAAAGCACATCCATTTCATTGTCATGGCTGAAATCAGTAAAAGCTTAAGCAAATATATGCAGGAATGCAATGTGACTCTATGTCTATACTTCTGTGTCCTTCATTTAGCAGCAATAACATAGGTCAACACAGAGAAAGTTTCTGAGTCGGAGATGATGATGTTTTGTAAGTTGTAACATTATTCTGACTTTACAACTTTGGTGACCATTTCCAAAGCCAAGCAGGTGTTGAAACAGAAGGGTGGTTAAGTAAAAGCAGGAAGAAGACTGCAGAGCCATTTGCCAGAAACATTCTCCTGACAGGGTGGGTGGAATAAGATGTAGTGAATGTAAGGGACCATGAGTATAACTGTACAACCAAACAAAAACCCAGATATGAAGGGAGGGAGAGGCTTCAGGAGAATTTGTATTACTGTAAGAAGATAAATTCTGACTCTACAGAAAAGTTAGGAATGGCATGGTAGGTCTGTGCTTCATAACTCTCGATCAGTGAAGTGTTTGATCTTTTGAGGTCCCTTCCACCCCTTAGGATTCTGTGATTCACAGCTGCGTATGGCTGAAACTCATGGCAGACTGATTTAAAGCCATCTAGTTACGTCCTAGTTATAAATTACCTAGGCTTTTATTCTTTCCTTTGCCTAGACACACTTACAAATGCCCAAACTCCTGTCTCTGATGCCATTTTTTAATTTGAGATAAGAATGGAGACCCATTTTGCCTGTTGAATGTGTTGCTTATGATGTTTATGATTCTGTCAGGAAACAGTTTGCCTCCCACTGCTCCTGAAGGAGGATGGCCAAGTTTACAACAACTCCAATAGTGTCCAGATTACCCTCTTTACTGCTTTTCTAACAGGATAAGATGCAGTTGTCTTCAAGTATCTGTTCAGCAGCAGTTGGAGAAAGAAGTGAACCATAGAATCATAGAATAGTTAAGTGGTGGTGTTTAGCTCACAGATCAGCTGTGGTTATTGATAGTATAATATAGACATGCAGGTGACTGCAGAGATTAATGCTACTCCAAGCAGCATTAGCATCTAATTAATCTTCAGATAAGGGAGATAAAGGAATAACTTGAAACTGGGAAGAAATCACAGACTGTGACAAGAAGTGCTCTTTTCCTGAGCATGTTTCATCTCATTTCCACTAGCAGCAGATTTTTGCAGAGGAAGGCACTGAACAGCCTCCTCAAGGCATGTGTCCCCGCAGCCCATACAAACGCCTAGCAGCAGAAGCCCGGCAGCACATGCGGAGGCAGCTCGGAGCGCAGATGCTGGGGAGTGGCCAGAGGAGTGACAGGGCATCCTCAGGTGGGAAAATCAGCTTTGGATACGATGTCAGGCCCTCTCAATAACACTTCTGCATGGTGTCAAACCACACCAGGGCTTGTGGAAATGACCTGCCCTCCCTGGGAAGAGCTTCCTGTCAAACTGAGTGCTACTGGGTTTTTCCAGCTTCTAGGTGCTTACTTTGGTCAGACCTAGTTATCATGGTGTTTATGTATTTGTAAATTGAATTTTGGTATTTACTTCCTATTATAGTTACTCTTTATGATCCTTCAAAGAAAGAAGAGGGAGAGGCATTTTGTGTCTCCTTATGTATAAAACATTAGGAAGCTGTCCAGCAGTGTGCTGAATTACATCAAGTTACACTTCTGGTGTTTGTTGCTCAGAAGGAATAAGCCTAAATGCAGATGTTTAAAAGAAAAGCTAAACACCTCAAGCCCCAGAAATATTTAAGGAGAAAAAGGGACAGATTTTTCCATGAACATTCACCTTTGTTGCCTTCAATAAGTCAGAGGAGAAGCAGAGTTCAGATCACTCTATGATTCACTGTGGAGATCACACATTACTGTATAAATTACTGTGCTAATTACCATTGTCTTTATAACAGCTGCAAATGACATTATTTCATTCTGGTACATGCATGGCAGCAAAATAATAAGTGGTGCCAGACAGTTTATGATTCTGCAAGAAACGAAAACTGAAGCTCTGGAAGGGGAAAAATGGCCTACAGTTCTGCATGGGAGAACAGAGATACAGTTACAAGACTGTCAGAAAGCTGTTTGCATTAGATATTAGTGATCTTATGGCAGACTATTGGAGCCAGCTAAGAAGATTTTCAAAAACTTCTCATAACTTGGTAAATCTAAATAGATTCTCCAAGGGAAGTGTTGTATGGTCTGGAGACAATAGGAAAGAGGACCTAAGTGGAAAACCTGCACAATTACGGTGACCCTTATATGTAGCAGCCTTCAGCCTTGGCAGCAAACAGCACACATTTCTGCCATGTATGTGGATGGCTATTGAACAGATCATTTGATACGTCTTTCCAGAAAATCTGATGACAAAAATAGAGTTTCATAGAATGGGGTATTTACCAGAGAGTTTATATCAAAGTGACCTTAAATCAGATGGGAAAAAAAGCCTGTATGGATCCCAAACTGCAGTTCCGAATGGACTCTGTGAATGCTCCAAGACCCCATGCTACAGCTCTGGTCAAGTGTTCAAGAAGATTTGTTTCCTCATGTCGGCAGAAGTAACTAGGCAGAGAATGTATCTCCATGTTTCCTGTTGGCCATAGCTGCAGTGACAATGATTGAAATCCTTTTTCTTACATAAAATTAAAAGGTTTCTTGCTTTTGCAAGTGAATAATTTCTTTCTTGTGGGATGCTGCACTGTTTACCTTGGGAATTAGTCGGGTATTAAAGCTGATAAAAATGACAAAATGGTACATGCTTATTGACAGTTATTTTCATTGTCCTTGAATGTGACAGAGGGGACAGTACCACAGTGGTACATAAAACCAAGAGCAAAGATGCGGAAATATTAACTAGGAAGATGTGTGTGCATGCTTTACAACAAATGCTATTTGCTTTTTAATCTCCTCCTCTTGTTTTACAGAAAGAGATGACAACCAGGATGTGTCACTAAAAAGCTATCCACTGAAGAAAAGCAAAGTCCAGTTTCCTTCTTACTGCAGAGTTCAAGAATGTGACAGCTCTTGTGGACTGAGCCTGCTTGTTAATCCATGAAAGCACTTAAGATGGGAACCAGTTAATTTCACGAATGCTTTCCACCACTTTCAGTGTTCTTAGCCCTGCATATGCTGCTAAGAACCTCATCTGAGCAACATGGATTATAAAAAGAAGAATCAATTTCATATTAGTTCTAGCTTCTCAGTTAAGGGTAAGAACCTCTTCAGCCACAAATGATGGCAGACTGTGCTCCTGCTGCTAAAGCTTTACTGAAATTCAGGTCAGGTCCCTGGGCTGACCTCCAGATTAGTTGTTTAGAAATGAAACTCTATTGTTAGCTGCAATGTTGTTTTCTTTTTCTTTTGTTTCTTGGTATGTGCTTTGTTTCCCAAGTGCAGCAGAATATTAAGATGATCTGGAATTAATCTGGAATCACAGAAGATGTCTAGCCTTTAATGCTTCCCCTGCTCCCCCATCACCAAGCCACCCAAGGCTTTGGCCATTGTTCTCAAATGCCAGTGAGCCTTGTGTTTCCAGGAACACAGCCGTGTTCTTCAGCTGATCAGGCAGTTTGTGCTTCATTGTGACTCTGAATTGAGTGACAGGGGACAGTTTCTGATCTCAATTACATGAGTAGAAATCCAGATACAGCTCTGCAGTGTTGAAATCTATTCTTTGAATTCATTCTGTGACTGACAGCAAATCTGCTCAGTATCTTTGCTGTACTCAGCATTTTCCTGAAGTACCCAATGAAGTACAGCGACGTGATTTGGTATCATCCTGTCCTCTTAGAAAAAAGGATCTCTGTCATTCACCTTAAAGTTTTATCTTTTCAGGGGAAAATAAACTTAATTTTAGTTACTGTTTTTAAATATAGTTACTTCCTGGAAGGAAGATTGAGTGAAGAGCGAGAGGGACTAAGTGAAGGTCTCTGTTGCATCTGAACAGTGTCCAGTAGTGTGGCTTGCTTTCCACACAAAAGTTTTTTGCAATACTCAGGCCAACTTAACTAATTCATGTATGTACAGCCTGGAAGCATACATTGCAGTAAATCAAGTCTTCTATGCCAAATGTGCCCTCATAAGAGGCTTTCTTCTTAAAAAAAATAAATATTAAAGCAATATTTTACAGAGAGATCACAAGAGACATACAGCTGAGTACATGGAGTCAAGTGGAACACGCATCTATTTTGTGCCTTCTAATGAATTTTGCACACTTGTGTTATTGTGAAAGATTATTCCTTCCCGAGTAAGTGCTGAACTCTGTTGCTGCCTTCTTCTCAAGTGAGTTAGGTATGTTTACATCTTCTGAGACAGTATCAGAAGCAAATCTCACAGATCATACAGTGACTGGAACATTTAAAATGAAGGGGTAGCATACACTAAAGAGTAACAGCAGTTTCAAGCTCATATTGTGGTACCTTCTGATTTGCTTGCCTGCTTGCTTAAATTGGGGCTTGTAAGTGATTGTCCTTTCCATGACAAAGGGCTTTTGTTTGTGAACATTCAGTGTATCTAGGGTGAAGGCTTTTCTGCATCTTTAAATTATGCAAGCAGCCTTATTCTTTGCTTTCAAAGGGATGGACTGAAGTGTTCCTACCTCCTTTGGTGGTCTTTGCAACCAGGTTAATTCTTTGGGGATTGGAATGTGCACACAGATAACTTGTGGCCTGCTGGCACTTTTGCAGGATATAACTAGCTTGTGGAATTTATTGCCACAGCTGCTGCCAAGCTTAGTTGCTTGATTTTAAAGATGAGAAATGTTGCATCCATGGAAGAACGTACATGGTACATCTGGATGATGGCTGCCTGGAATTACAACATCAGTTGCATACAAAAATGTTTCTTGCACCCTTCCAAAGTGCCTGGGCAGTTGCAGTGTTGGTGATGGAGTTGTAGCTGGTGCTACAGCTCTTGAATTTCAGTGTGGTCAGTTGCCATCTGCTGTTCATGTGGCTGGGCAATACTGCAGTGCTGTATTTTAAAGATTAACACAAACATGTAAATGTGTGAAATTTTCTTCATAAAGATCAAAGTCACTACATAAATTGAAAATCATGGTATTATATGCATAAAATACCTTCATTTTATTATGCTACGTACCACATGCTGTTTTGAGTCTATTCACTGTAGCTGTCTGAAGATGAAGTAGAATTTGTTCCCAGTTACTTTGGATTGTATTTTAATAACCTTTTGTGAATGTATTGATCTTGTGAATGCAAAACTTACCTGTTACTTCTTCTGAAACTGCTTGTCATAAACTCTTGTGTTTCCTTTTCTAGTACAGCACACTGTATCAGTCAAAGAAGGGAAATGTAGAGTTTATGCTAGAGGATTTGTGTTTGAACTGGCCAAAATTCCTGTAGTCAGAAAAAGCCTGTTACAGCCCAGGATCTGAACCAGCCACAAGGAAGTGCAAAATGTACTTGTTCTGGTTGTTTATTCCCCTGGGGAGAACAGTGAGGTTGCTAGGTGATGAAATAAATTTCCTCTGAGTGGTAGAGTTTGGCCTTTGTCTAAATATGCCTCCAAACAGCTGCACTTGCTTCCACGGCAGAGGTGTTCAGCCAGAGCCAGCCCATCTCGTGCTGTGAGCCATTTCTTTTTTCCTGTGCCTGGTATGTGATATGCGATACGCAAATAAAAATAATGTCTGGAACGTGGCATCTCTACGTGGAAGTGTATTTCCCTTCCCATAAGAGGACAGAGGTGCAGCATCCTACTGGATCTCATGCTCAAGGATTCCAGCTGCATCAGTAATCGGCTCTGGGCCACATCTGGACAGAATTTTGATTGTTAATTGCAGGCCCTGATTTATATGATTCCTCAGGATATGTAATGAGAACTGACTTTAAACATGATTGTGTGCAGAGGCACCATTTTCACCTACTGAGAAAAACTTTCTACCTGATCTTACCAGTTATGTATGTCCCTAATCAATCAAGCATTCCATATGGTTCTGGGATTGCAAGAGGGAGATGTTGTTTGGATTTGTTCTTTTGGTTTGGTTTGGGTTTATTCACCTTTCTATTCTTTCAATCAGATCTTGGTTTTCTTGCCTAAAAACCAATTTTACTCGGGTACTTACCTTAAGATAGTGTTAAGCTTCAAGGCACTGTAAGAGGGATCTCTTCAGCTGACTGAGACCACAGCTTTACTTCAGAGTGTGAAGTGATACCAAATTGCCTTCGGTGGTTAAAGACTTAATAGCTTTCATTGATTGTCTCTGTAGTAAGACATTTTGTAGTGAACTTCTGCTTTGTATCAACATAAGACTAGTGTCACGGTAGTGATAAATGCAACATGAAACAAATCTTAATGTCACTTCCCTTTCAGTGTTAGGAAGGATGGCACCCCAGGGTCTATCAAAGGGCCTTTTTTCACTGATACTCAGCAGTAAAATTGATATTTTCCATCAGATTTGAGAGCAGTTTGGTACTTACAAAATGAGGAATTTTCTCTAAAACTTCAGGCTCTGAGCAGCAAAATGTGCAGCAGACAAGGTACTTGACTCTCCTTACCAATGGATTCATTAGGAACAAGGTAGGGAAAGAGGAGGAGAGCAGTTGATGTGTAACTCTGTGGGGACCTATGAAGAAATGCTCAAGATGTGCATAAACCTAAGCGGTAAATAAACACTGTACCAGTTATCATGTGTGAAATAATTCCTGGGGCAATGCGGAAAGGACAGAGAACAGTACCCTTTGTAGTCAGGGAGCTGCTATTACCAAGGCGCTACTAACAATAGAGTAGGAGGATCTTTAGCACCTTTGTACTTTGGGTTGAATAAATTATACATCCTGAAGCCTTCTCACAAAAAGCGGTTCCTTTCTTTACCTTTTCACTGTGTTCTTCAGGTTTCTCCCATTTTCAGGGGAGGTGGCCTTCTGCCTTTTAATCTTCATTTTGCTTCCCCAAGGACAATGTTGTTAAAAACCGCAGCTTTCTCACCTCTCTGTGCCTCCAGAAATGATACCTCTGACCTGTGCTCTCTGAAGAGAGACCAACAAGGGTTGGGTTTGCATTGTGTCTTCAAAGGAGCAGAAGCAGAGAGAAGGAGGTACCTGCCAGCCCTGCAAAACAGGATGCACTGTGTCTAGAAATGATACATGCTTGCTATAGCATAACATGCTTTAACTGCTTTAGAGAGGGGATAACACTGGGGGATGCAGTATAGATAAGTGGTCAGTGTTTAGACATTTTTTCCTATGTATTGGAAGAAATTAAATACTTTCTTAAATAATTATGAAGAATATTCCAGGGGCAAATAAGCCAAATCAGTAGTAAGAACCTGGTAGTTGTACACATTTAAATCTGAAAATATCAAACTTGATTTTTCATGTATTTCAAGCTCAGTAGAGAGTGTTTTTCAAGGTTTAGCCAAATAAGTTTGAGCTATTAAAGTAGTTGTTTCTTTTCTGTTTTAATAAGTTTTCCTGTTCAAAAGACAGATATAATATAATGTAGAGCTATAATAATATCCTCCCAGGGGAAAAAAAATAAATACTTGTCCAGTCTAATATGTGTGTGTGCTTTTATGTGCGTGCGCATACGTACATATATGTTTGGGTGGGGATATGCACATGGCAGTCTGTGTGTGCATATGTACAGTGTGTGCATATGTACACTCCCTGCTCTCCCTCACAGAATACACTTTCTCATTTTAATAGTTTTTAATGGGGATAAGTCTTTCTAAGAATAAAGTATTTTGATTCCTTTTCCATGATTCTCCAATGCATCAGTGCTGTTTGGAATGTCACGTGTGTCTTAGGCTCTTTTAGTTGTGTTTGTTATTGAATGACAGTTCAGCTGTATGGGAAGAGAAACTGATGCTAACTGTTGTAGTCATTAAGAGTACTTTTCAAACCAGTCTTAGTAAATGAAGCAATGAAATCCAAATATGAATAAAAGAACCTTAACCTTGCAGAAGTGTTGTGAAGTTGTTTGGGGTCTAACTCTTCAACAAGAAAAACACTTGTGATTTTCATACTATGGGGTGGAGGCAGGCTCACAGGATTTAGGACCATCACTGCCAATGCACCGGTTTCCTCACAGCCCTCCTGGCACCAGTGTGTCAGCAAGAAAAATAAACCAACTGTCATGCTAGTGGAAACTGGCCATCTTTTCACAGACTCCAGTGGGATTGGACTAGCCTTGCATGTAGCCTTTCTCTGGCTAAGCTAAGGACCCTGACAGGTCTTCCCTGTCAGTTTTTCAGACTTAGGTAGCATCATGTTCTTCAGCTAATTCCTGATGGGACACTTCAAGACAGGAGGGACATATAAATAGCACCAGTCAGTTCAGGGCAAAGTTTCATCTCCTAAAACTAAAGAGCCTTAGCTCGAATTTGGCTGTGGCAGAAGGAAACAATTGGTCCAGTAGGGCAACAGAAACTGTTTCCACCATACGGACTTACAGCTCTCTCATATGGGCTGTTCTCTTTGTCCTTTGGCTTGATTCCTAAAACATACATAACCATACGTGTATATTCATTATTATATAGAAAGCTACTATAAACTGAGTACGAGTTGAGTTACGGAGCTTGAGGGGAGCAAGAGCATAGGGGTTAAGAATGGCTGGCAGCTGTGTGGAGATAGCACCCAGGAGAAGAAGATCTGATGTCTCTCTGATGGTGGGGAGGAACTGAAGATTGTTGATGCTGAGACTGATGGAGTAACTGGAAAAGTTGCTGAGGAAAGCTGGGCAATTTGGCAGAGCTGAAAGAAGCCCAGTGGCAAGGGAGGTGTGAGATTTCTGAGGGTAGCATGTGCATATATAGATGTGCCACTATTCAGAGGGCCCTCAATAGTAGGAGAAAAAGGCCAGCCAGAACCTCATGAAGTTTAATACTGGGAAATGCAAAGTCCTGCACTCAGGGAGGAACAGCTCCAAGCATCAGAATGTGCAGGAGCCATACAGATGGACAGAGGGGGCCCTGGTGGACACTGAGCTGACCATGACCCAGCAATGTGCCCTCATGGCATTCAAGGCCAAAAGCCTTCAGGGCTGCATTATGAGGAGTGTCGCCAGCAGGTCAAGGGCCGAGGCCTAGTGAAGTGCATGGAGTGCTGTGTCCGGTCCTGGCTCACCAGTGCAGGGCACACTGCAGGCTGGAGCAAGTGCAGGAAAGGGCCATGAGGATGACGAATGGACTGGAGTATCTCACACAAGTAGAGACTGGAAGAGATGGGACTGTTTTGCCTGGAGAGGGCTTGTGGGGACTGTAATCCATATGTGTAGGTTTCTGACAAGGTAAATGCAGAAGACAGACTCTTCTCTGTAGTATGCAATGGCAGAAGGAATGGACAAATGTTAAGGAAGACCTTTTTCTCTGTGAGGGTGGTCAGACACAGTACTAGGTTGCCCACAGGGGTTGTGGAGTCTTCACCCTTGGAGACATTGAAAGACCCAGCTGGACACAGCCCTGAGCTACCTGTTCAAAGTAACTTTGCTCTGTGTGAGGGTTTGCACTAGCAACCTCCAGCAGTCCCTCCAGCCCAGTAGTGTGCTGGCCCTGTGGTTACAGCAGTGGGTACAGGTTCTTCAGCAGTGATGAGGCCCTTCAATTTGCCAGTTTCCCTGTCTAGGCCAGAAGAGACCTGTGCTGTCAGGGGGAAGAGCTGCAGTGCATTCTTCCCTCCCTGCTTTGCTGCATGCCCACCTCTTTTTCCCTAGCTGAATCCATAAAGCTGAACATAGCTGAAACCATAACACAGAGGCATCTCCTAGATCAGCCAAGGAATGAAGCAGGAGGGGAGACGTGAGACTGGCTATTTCATGCCACACACCTTGCTACACTGCATCATTGCCACTAGAGCTGGGATGATGACTGCCTGCTGCTGCATGATACGATGGCGAAGCAGGATTCAGCCTTCCTTTTCTATTCCATTCTACTTTTCACAGTGCTCTGCATTGAATACAAGTGAGGCAAACCCAGCAGGTGATACTGAAAAATGAACAGACCTGCCTCATTAAAAGTAATTCTGACATGCACCATATGGACCTCGTGATTTGAACCCTTGGGTTGTATTTACTGTGTCGCAGCAATTGGAGCAATTCAAGTAGATTGTCTGGCCATCTGAATGTATCACCACCTGGTGCATACATTTGGGTAAGTGGGGCCATTCTGGCACCATTAGTAGCAGAGTGAAAGCTACAGGTTACTCTCACCCCTAAAAGCCACACTGTAGGTAGTTACTAACCATACACAAATCAAAATGGCACAAGGGCTAGCAGTAGTTAGAAGGGGAAGTGGCATCTCATTGCATGAACAGTAAACCAAGCTCCTCTCCTGCTGTAAGCCAGTTTATACCATAATCTAGCAGTCAAACAATAAAAACAAACAAACAAACAAACAAACAAAACCACAGCAACACAAAACCAAAACCAGGCCATTCTAAAATTTGACATTTATACTGCAGGAGTCCTAAAGAACTGCAAAATCTTGCCAGGCTTCTCAGCTCTGCAAACCAGGACACTTATTTTAGTTCACTGTTAAGAACCTGTCATGTTACTTGCTGTCTTAAAATGGGCAACTTCTGTCAGCTTGCAGTACTTGTAGCTGTCACTGCTGCTCAGCAAGAGGCTGACTTCTAACCAGCAGCATCACTCTCCCCAGACGAGGGAAGCAGTCTGCGGCGCATGCTCAACATTCTCATGGTGGAGCAATGAAACTGCTGTGTGCGTGGCTGGGACCACACTGAGCATAGCTGCATCCTTCACTGCTGGTAGCCTCTGGCTCAGCGATGCTGTCGTTTTGGATGTATCATTGAACAGTTTGTTTTCTACCCAGTGGCGTCCATATTCATGAGGGAAAAGAGAATAGCAGAATTTAGGCCCGGGTTTGGAAGACCTCCTCAGTCTTGCAGATAGGTCTGAAGTCAGCTGTGAGTGATGTCTCATGCTGCACTGGAGTGCATGTCACTCACAGTCTGAGTCTTTCAGGCTCTTCTGGGTTCAAGCTGTAAAAGTCATTAGGTGTTTCTAGAGCTTGTTCTGCTTTGCTGCCAAAGGACAAGTGCTTAGTAAACTAAATGCCTATGCACTTTACACTATGTTAACAGGAAAAAACCCATGTTTTGACTTCCTGAGACTTTCTCTTAGCAAATAATAAGAGAAATACACTAACAGTGCAATCTAGTTACCCTCACTTACCAGTAGTGTCAGTGGCAGACATATGTAAGACCTGAGCAGTTAAGCCCAAGAATTAAGTCATCTGCCATCCCAGTTACTACCATAATAAACACCTTAACACTATACCAAATTAACGTGCCTACTTGCTTGCTTGGTTTTAAAGTAGTTGTAGCATGATCAAACCAAGTTGACAAACTCTTCAGGGATAACCAAACCAAAATCATAACCATCTAAATATATGCATTTACTCTTCCAACCCTAACTATTCTGTGATTTTATGATTCTGTCTTTCTCAAGCTGGATGGTACGCAATGCATTTGTGAGCTGGTGCATATAACCTGAGGAAGGTTAGGGAGGAAGGCTAGGCTAAAGGAAGAGGCTGGGTTGACTCAAAAGACTCAGCTTACAGGTGGCACTTATGTGTTACCAGGGAATGATTCTGAGCTTTGTGACGTCTACTCCAAATAATGCACAGAAAACTGAATTTTACTGACAGATGAATGTCTTAATGCCTGTCAGGGTTCTCAGCTCAAGCAACCAGAATGGATATGAGCAGGAATGGTGGTAAAGATGCTAGTTTAGTCTGACACAGCATTTTGTTGCTATTAGCGTACATTTCACAAGCTGATTTCATTGGACAGATTTACATGAATTGGTTTTTATGCCTCACCATTGGGAAAAAAAAAAAAAAACAAAAAAAAAAACAAAAAAAAAAAAAAAGAACAACAAAGAAGAAACAAATCAAAGCAA
>NDXB01013988.1:55941-75228 GCA_002631895.1 Agapornis roseicollis
AAAAAAAAAAAAAACCAACAACAAAACAATTAAAAAAATAAAGTACAGCAGAGAAGAAACATATCCAAGCAAAGGAAAAACAAAACAAAACGAAAGAAAGCCCTGCCAAACCGACTTGGTAGGTTTACCTTGTAGGTCTGGAGTGTGATGCTGAAACCTGCACTGCTGTTTCTGAACTGCCACCGCAGGTGCTGTGAAACACAACGCCTTTACTTTGTTACTGCTTTCCTAGAAGTTGTCATGATACAAACTGAAAAGTGATCAAACTACTGGACCGTAACAAAACTCTAAACTTGCCCCTGAGTTCAAGCAAACCTCCATAAATCAAGTGGTTCAAACACTTGACTGTATCAGCTCACTCATTAACAGACTGCAATAACAAATGGGACTAATCTTTATTGCCATATCCTGTTCTTAGTGGAGGTGGTTTTGCAGGATTCAAAGTGAGCAGGATTTAGAGTTTTGGAAGCATTCATCCAAAACACTTAATTGTTCTAACAGGTTGGCTGTTCCCTGAGGACCTGGGGCCGAGCAAGAGGCTAGTTATTAGATCCAGATAGCATTTGGTATGTGCCATGTTCCGAAGGATGAAAACAGCTTGTTTTGCTCAAAAGGAATGAGAGAGGTACAGAGCAGAGCAAACAGCAGCACAAGTAAAGGAGAAAGCACTTTGAACCAACTAAAAGAACAGAAAACCATACAGAGAGTGAAGCATGGCGTTTAGCTTTTCCTACTGAAACAGCTGGAAACTGTTACAGACGACATTTTTTCAAGTGAAAACTCTTAAATAGTGTATTCTCTATTCTGATTCCTATGCGAATGTACACATTTCAGCTGTTGCCCATGTACTTTTAGTTTTAAATAAAACCAAACCAGAATGTCTCTTCCATAGCTGTTTTGACTGTCCGGACATCAAGCACTCCAGGTTGGGTTTTCTTGGGGGTTTTTGGTTTATTTTTGTGTCTGTGCTGCACTGCCTCTGCCCTTCTGCTCTGAGCCTGGAGTGATGTGAAAAGAATAAGGAAATGTCAGAACCTTTTCATCTTGTCCTTTCTGCAGGTTAAAGTCATCAAGCCTTGTTCCTGGTTGTCAAACCAGAATTTATACAGGGGAATTCCTAAAATCTTTCCCAGAGTCCCAGTGACAAGGAATCAGCATGCTATAAATGGCAGTGGAGCTGCCAGTGCTCAACACTGCTGTGTAATCACTATATGCTTTTTAGTCTTGAGATAGAAAAATTTGTATTTTCATTCAAAATGAAATTAAATGTACTGTGTTTCAGATTGTAACTAAAACCCCAATTGTGTGGTCAGTGGGCAGAATGGGATAGACCTAAGAGTTTTCTGAGCAGAAATTAGTTCATAGGTTGGTATAAAGTTCCTTACATTATATTGTGTTCTGGGGTTTTGAGTCCTTTGTGTTTATTTTGGTTTGGTTTGGTTTGGTTGGGTTGGGTTTGGTTTGGTTGGTTGACTGATTCATTGGTTCATTGGTTTGTTGGTTTGTTGGTTGGGGTTGGTTTTATTTTGGTGTGCCTGTTTGATGTGTGGAGGTTCGTTAGTACCTGCTATAGCACTTGTTTTGGGAAAAAATCAAGTAAGGAAATCACAGAAAATTGCATCATTTATCTCAAAAATATCCTTCGCATGCAGGAGGTGCTACCACTCCTGAGAGGAATACTCAACTGGTTCCCTCCTGGAGCACCCAGTGAGGGCAAAGAGAGGAAGAGATAGTCCTAAATAGAATATCTATTTATGTGTGAAAGGTTCTGCATTTTCAAAGGCCATGACAGAAAATTAAGAAGATGGATCTCATTGACTTTGATCCTGTAGCTTTTTCATTAAGATGTCAGGCAGTATAATTATTTCTTGAAAAACAAAAATGGAAGAGAATCTGTGATCTATGGTAGAATGAAAAAAGCAAGTAATAAGACAATTAAGTTGTTGTAGATTTATTGCAAGACAGTTAAGAACTAGTATCCTGAAATTAATTGTACCTGTTATAGATTATCTGTATAATAAAGTTCACACATATATCTTCATCTTCTATGTGTGGAAGCAAACCACATACACAACCCATCTGGATAATTCCAGTCTCCTGTGGTTAAAGTGGGGAGGTGGTTTAGGCCATGTAAATAAACAAATGTTGGGTTTGAATATGATTTTGGCCATCCTTAATGAAGAGACAATTTAAATCTGCTGTTTTGTGACCGCAGGCAGAAATCTACATTTCCTGTCTGCTATTTTTGTTATCAGTTTTATTTTCTGCAAGAAAATAAA
This sequence comes from Agapornis roseicollis, assembly GCA_002631895.1. Lineage (NCBI taxonomy): Eukaryota > Metazoa > Chordata > Aves > Psittaciformes > Psittacidae > Agapornis > Agapornis roseicollis. Next base: position 58,221 of record NDXB01013988.1, read on the forward strand.
AGGTACCTCAGGATGCGCTTTGTGACCACTGTGGTGTCACTGATTGTCTGCTTGTCACTCTGACTTCGCTGGCCTCAATATTCCAAAGCGTTATTGTAATAACTAGTACATGCTACATTAAAAAGTACAATCATTACTTTAGCTTCAGTTATGGCAGACCAGATGCATGGCAATATTGCCCACATGTGTTCTCCATCAAGTCAGTAATTTAAATGGAAGTGATAATGCTTATGCAGATCTTTTCCCACACGTCTGCAGGAGATGGTACTCTCTAGGTCTCCCTGGCAGCATCACTTGGTGTCAGCAAGGAGGAACATGGAGGGTACTAGTTCAGGAGCTGAACAAGTACCAGCAGTCTCTCCATAATGTCCAAGCCCTTGTCCCTCTTACAGCAAGCCAGGTCAGCAGATGGGGCACCTATCCTCATGGCAGGGAGCTCCTCTCACTGCTTCCTGGTGCTGCTGCTTCAGTGGACACAGCTCCAAGTCTCTCCATTGCTGTCAGGAGGCTGACCCTGCTCTGTAACTGAAGATCTACAGGTGGAGTAGGAGTGGTCCTCCTGCTATAGGAGATCACCAGCTCCCAGCCTTCAGCATCAAGGGAGTCTCTTGTTTCCCAGCTTGATAAGCACAAACTCTGTCTGCCCCTCCCTTGGGACAACCAGATGTTCCAGCTCTTGCTTGGACATGATCCATGTAAGCTCTTTCTTTGTGGATCTGAGACTATGCAGCCTGACGACCTTCTCTTGATGCTCCTTTACTTGGTAACAAAGCTCCTCAAGCAGCACACACCTCCTGTGAGGAAGGGCACTATCTCCTGCCCAGCCTTAGTAGGGCCCCAGTCCTCTGTATTTTAGCCCTTACCCAGAGACCTGTGTCCTCTCATGGGACTCCTAGCAGTCGCTCTAGTGGCTGCTCAGGACTGTCACCAGTGGTGCACATCTGCTGAGCATGCAGGCACAGCTCTCTGGGGAGTTCCTGCCCCCTTCTGCACCAACTGTTGTGCAAGCTATTGGATGTCTGGTCTCCCCCTGTTAGCTGCACTCACTGAACTCCTGAAAGAACATCACTGATTCCAAGGCAACTTTTAGTGTAAAGGGAAAGAATAATTTGAAGCTACTGGCTTTGGATTAAACACTGTTTTTTCTGCTTGGGTTTTACCTTCTGTTCCCACCTCCACACCCCCCTTGTCCTCATACTCATCACCACTTTCTTTTTCTTTTATTCAAGTTTCATTCTCCCCACAGCAGCAATATAAGGAGGGTAAAGAGTACTCATTCGGTTTGGTGACACAACATCCTTGGACCCTGACGTAAAAGACTGTTCATGACCACTCAAAGTTCCTTGTTACTCCTTCATCTCAATCCCCTCCCTTCAAAATGTTCTAAAATGTTAGGTGTCTGTTTTTTCCCCTATAGCCTCCTGTTAACCATACATACAGTTCTGCTAAATCAGCCCCTCATTACATTTGCTCGTGTCTTACAGCACAAACTTCCTGGTAGCTCTTGATGTTGCTTATGTCCCTGCTCCTTAACTAGCCAATCAGTCACTTCTAGAATACTTAGAATACGAATCCTACCTTTTTATGCTACCACACGGTGCTTAACCATAGGGCTCCCATTCTGCTTGACTTGAATTCCTCTGTGTGCTACCTCCAATCATGTTTATCGTATGCAAGTTACCCCCATGTCACTCCTCTCGCCTATAGTGAGGGGTTTGTCACTGGAATACAGTCTGCCTCAGACAGGGACTGAGCTTTTCTTCGTGTCCAGGTGTTAAAAAAATGCCACATTATGAATCAGAAAGGGTTCAAGTGCTCATGTCCAAGTGTAAGTTTGAAAAAGTCATGACTGTTGCAAACAAAACCAAATGCCTTTAAGGAAGGGTAATGGCTGTGAGATTGCAGTTCATTTTACTGGACTGCCTAAAGCTGCAAGCTGGATCTGTATGTGCTACATCAGAAATGCTCTTCCTTCTCATTGTCATGTTATTCCACCAACTTTAACATTTTTTTCTTACAAGAGTAATATGGAGTCACCAGTAACTCCAGTGAGTGTTGATTAAATAAGTATTTAGTGTGAGAAATGGTCTCTAAATAAAAACTTTCACTGTAGAAGCTCAGGATAGACACAGAAGTGAATCATTAGCTATTTATTAACGTTTGTGCAAAACCAGGTGTCCTAGCAAATAGGCACACACTATGATTTATATTTCCTATCCCGTCTGCAAGTTCCCTCCCTTGCTTCCCCCTTGGTTGGGTGCTCCAAGGTTTAGAGCCTATCTGACACCTATTCTCTGCATGACGACTGTCCCACCTGTGTTTACATCTCCCATTACTCGATTTTGTATGCCCCTTCCTCTTATCTAGTCATCTGCTTTTACGGTTTGATTTCATAACTCTCTGGCAGACATACAGTAGCCCAACCTACTGTTTAACTACAGAACCGGTTTGCACCAGCTTAGTTTCATAGGTTGTACAAAGATAGCATTCTTTTTAACCACAGAGTGTGCCTGTTGCCCAAAGATGACATTGTTTTAACTACAAAGTGTGTCTGTCTAAGCTATGGTATTTCAAATCCCTTGTTTCATTCCCTTAGTAACTTAGCCTGAACTCCAATATTGTAAGGTCTTGATATTGCAAAGCCTTAATATTACAAAACCTTAATATTGTAAAGCCCCATCCCCAATATGTGAAACCAATACTGTTTCTGTCATGTTTACTTCTGTCCCCTGCATATAATTATATTGGTCTCACTCTCCTCGAGCTCATTTTTCCATAAATGTTTTCCACTATTTTATAAACCTGACTTTTCTTTCCGTACTCAGCAGAGGGAGCTATGTCACTCACTTACGTAGGACCTTTGCAGTTTGTGCTTTCAATCTTGGCGCTTTTCCAGTTCCCACAAGCTAGAATGATTCTCATGCCTTAAAATTTCACTACTCTGGCACAATGGCAGTCACATAGGCAGTTTGACAAACTGTTACACATTAGGAATAGAGCACATTTGCCAGGTTTCTCATTAAAAATTAACCATGCCAAATAGTACTAGAAGCCTACATTCTGCACTATCTGAACAACAAACATTGGCTTTTGAAGCAGGGAAGTCTTTAGACAAAAACCTTGTGATTTGAAACACGGATTTGAAACAGTTGTTGCTTGCAGTCAAGAAAAATTATAGGTGAGAGCTGAAATCTGTGTTGATCTTCTGCTTGCAGATGGACTCGCAGGGTGTGTGCTGCAGTAAGACTCCTCAGCAGGAGACGGCTGGTTTGTTTTTTTGTCAAATGCACCTCTCCCCCTGAGCAACCCACAGCATGGTTTAGCAGTGCGGAGTTACACGGGAAAGGAGCCGTTCAGTCTTTCTACATCCATTTGTAAGACTGATTGTATCACCTTAAGTAAGCATCTTCTTTACTCCAGTGTGATTTGTGGAGTATTTCCAAATACTCCACAAAAAATACCAAAAAAAAGCTTGTGTTCTCCTCTGACTGCCTCATGACTGCTCTCATCAAGATGATGATGTAGTGCCCCACGTTGGAAGGCGTATTCCACTTCTCATGACTAAGCAGAGCACAGAGACCAGGATAATCTCTGGAGAAGCAGCACCGTTTGCACTATGGAAGTAATTTTGCTTTTCTTTTTACCCCTCCTAATTTCTGCAGGGACTACTGAAAAACCCATTTCACATGATGGTATATTCTAATTAAAACTTTATTCTGTTAAAAAATATCACAGAGCTTACATCCTCTAGATATAAAAAAGGCAGAGGGTACTTCTTCCTCTCATTATTTTTCAGTTAAGTTTTTCCTTGGAGAGCATAATAATTCCATTCCCTTCCACTGCAGTAACACTGCTGTTTTGAAAGCATGTTTGACAGTTTGACTTGTTCTGCCTGTCTTCAGGTGCAAAGGTATGTAGGAAACAAAAGTGCCCAGACCTTGCCTAGGCTCTCCAGCAATGACACAGCACCCAGTCAGAACATAACCATCAGAATTCCTAACACCAGAGAGAGGAGCATCTGCTCAAAGTTCTGTGAGGCAAGCAATGAGTTTAAATGAGAACTGCACAAGGTTTGCTCCTGAGCTTTCTAATGGTGCAGGGATAGTCAATCCTGCAGGCACACTACAGAGTTCAGTTGTCAGGAACTCAAAACAGGAACACTGAAATACTTAACTGTTTCTCTGGCTATTACACTTTTCAACTCTGACAACAAGTGTGAAAGCTGGTGTCAGGTTAAAACTGAACTCATCCAGAGCATCACAGACACACACACACACACATTGTCTTTCATACATGGCCATCAAATGTCAAATATGAATCTGGAAAATGCTCTTGACTATACATTTATGTGTAGACAAGGATGTTTGTGAGTACTTAATTTCCGCTCTTAAACATTGACCTAGCCTAAGTTCAGCTTCTTTATTATAACTGCTTGTAGCAAAATTCATCGCCAAAGGAGGAGAAGATGAGGGTTTTCAGGAAGAGGAGGAACTAGGTAATAGCTAATGGGTGTTTTCATTGGCATTCACACTAGAAAAAATCTGGCTTGTCATACTGATCTGACATGAATTTCTCAGTTTCACTGAGCTCAAGACTAGGTGTTCCTTTGCCATTTGTGGGTTCATAATATACCTATTTGAAGTTCTCAATTTGTTAATCACTGCAGAATAAAACATGCAGTTGTTTTGGGTTTGGTTTGGTTTGTTATTTGATTGGTTTTTTAAGAAAGCAGCTATTATCACTTTTCCAAACATGTTTGCTAGTGACCTACTTTCATTTGCGTTTCCTTTAGCTTTCAGATATCGTCAGTGATGAAGCAGGTTCCCTAGGCATGCTTCGTCTCCTTCCCTTTTGTTTCAGATGTTGAACTTTCAGATTTTTTTTTTCCTCTGCTTTATCTTAGGAATAACCTTTGCAGCTCTTTTCCTTTTTCTTTCCAGAATCGAGAGTTGGACCCCATTACCTTACACGACAGAATCATGGTGAAGAACCACCTTTGGACAGTATGGTAGTGGACTCAGCAAAACATTAAATATAAGTTAAATTCTTCTAACTAGACAGTGTAAGAACAACGTGAGTTCTAAATATGGTGGGCAAAAACTAAATGAAAAAGAAACTTGAAATCAAGAGACATTTTCACATCTTCATCTGAGAAACATATAAGAAGTAAAAACTGTTAGGCAAGCCCTTTCTTTGAGGCACACAGTTATTAGGAGGTAAACAAACTGAAGCCCCAAGATAGTGAAACTCAGGATGGGGCATATTAGCAAGCTATAGAAAAAGTAATGAAGTGCTTTGAATCTGAAAATATGCTTCTACCCCAAAATTTTGAAGAATTGTTTAGTTTGTGTGTCTCTTGTTTTCCTACCTCCAGTTACATTTTATTACTACTTTGCAGCTGAGAGGGAATTTTAAGTGTATTCACAAATGTAGGGATGAAGTTCAGTTTCTACTAATTTGAATGGAAGACACACATTTGTGTGCAAAATCTGGCCTCTGAAATTGTGTGTGGTTTATCCATATTGACTGATGAATGAAACAGCAGAATATGCTTTCTGTATCTCTGGGGGAAAAAAAGAATGGAAAAAAACAAAACCCAAACAAAACAGTTTGTTTCTATTTCTGAATAGCTAGAAAAAATATACCAAATTTAATTTTCTAAATTGGGCTCTTAAGCAAAAGCATTTCTATAAACAAAATTGTAAGGAAGGAAATTATCCTAAATGTTCATCTCTTCCTTGAATTTGTATATAGGATCATAAATGGTGAAATAAAAAGTTATTGCTTAAATGTAAGGTTTTCCCTTGTGGAAAACCTCCAGTAACCACTCCAGTGACACTGGAGTATTACTGTATCTTACATCTTTCAGATCCAGAGCCAAATTTCTAAAAGTTTATGAGAATGTCTCTGAATGTAATAGAAAAACACAAACAGGGAGTTTCACCTTCATAGATAAAAGTAATTTTATGACTGCTTTGGAGCCCTTTTTTGACTGAGAATCGGTCATCACTTAAAAGCCATAGAGTCCAAAATGAAAAAGATCTGATTGGTGCTGCTTACTAGAACAAATTGCCCTTAAGAAAGTTAAGAAGATCTAGGAGAAACTGACTTTGGTTTATAGCTGTACAAACTATAGCAAAAATAGGGTACATAGGTAGTCTTAAAAAGCAGTAAAAAACCCTTACAATGTTAAGACAGAGTGATCAGTTCACCGCAGACAGCTCCTAGTTTCATTCCTTTCCACAGAAGTAACTGTTGCAATTGTGTTGTAGCAGCCACACAGAAATTGCTTTAAATCCTAGAACAGCCAACTGCTAGTAAATAATTTGTAATCCCACTTGTTTCTCTTGAAACAAAAGAATTAGCTACATATTCAAATAACAATCACTGGAAATGCACCAAACAGATGGATTTTTTTAATTACATCAAAGACATTTTTATCATCAAACATGAACACATAATCAATTCCTTAGCTCAGTGACATCATATACCATCCATGCAATGTATTAAAAAAAAATCCAAATAAGACTATAGTGTAGCATTCTTGATTGTTTTGTGGTTGTACACACAGTAAACAGTGAACTGATGGTTCAATGGATGATTTAGACCACCCCATCTCCTCAGAGGTGAAAAAAATGGGTTCTCATAACTCAGAGTCTTTATTTTAATATCTCCATAGTCCCTGGGGCCTGCTAAACTTCTGTGAGAATTACCCTTTATAATGGATACAAATTACATCTAGAATGATTGTAAGACAGGCTTCTGGCCAATTCATCAATAACTAAATGGATCTGGGTTTTCACAGACCTAGGTCTTTTATGAAGAAGTGCTTACTTTTATTAGCAAATGGCACAGATATAACACATTTTTATGTATCTTACTTTGTCCAGAACACTACCCACATGCATTCTAGGGGTTTGGTGTTCTTTACTGTTGTAGTGTCAGACACTGCTGACTCGCTTAGAAAGAACATAGATCAAGAAAGCTACAAAGAAGATGTTGAAGTAATGCTGGCTGTGTCATGTACAATTCTTATCAACTCCTTCATGCTTATGTTATGCTGTTTTATAGCTTTCATCAAGTACAGAATGAAAAAGGGGTAAGTTCTCCAGTTATGTACTGGGCTTTATTATTTGGATAGTAAAATAAAGTACTATTCCATAAGATTAAAGACTGCTTGAAAACGTCATAAAAGCTCAGAAAGATTGTGCATAGATATAGATAATTTGCTTCCTTTTTCCCCTGAAAATGAAAAGTGAAGTCAGAAATTATTAAAAAATAAAAAATTATATTATTACTAAGGATAAGAGAAATAATATATGTACAAAACATTTCCTTGCTAGTTGAGATGCTCACTCTTTTGTCAGTTCAAATACTGGGGGGAAAAAAAGTAATTATCCATCTTCAATAGTATCTGTTAATTTTCTACTGGATTCCTCTGAATAGAATAATGTAATTATTTTTGTTCTGCATTTTAGGATTTTTTTTTTTTTTAATAAATCAGATGCTCACGGGAAAAAACAGAAAAAATCTGTACCTTTCCTGGAACATGTGAAGAAAAGTCCCGATGCTTCTGTTTCCAGAGCTGCAGAAAATGGCCTATCGGATGAGAATGGGAAAANTAATGTAATTATTTTTGTTCTGCATTTTAGGATTTTTTTTTTTTTTTAATAAATCAGATGCTCACGGGAAAAAACAGAAAAAATCTGTACCTTTCCTGGAACATGTGAAGAAAAGTCCCGATGCTTCTGTTTCCAGAGCTGCAGAAAATGGCCTATCGGATGAGAATGGGAAAAACACAATATCAGAAACATCACCTGTCACAAGCACTGTAGTTTATATACCACAAATTTTCAGTGTACCAAGCCTCCCCAGTAAGTTCTCAGATGAAGACTTAAATAGAGACCAAAACTAAGTAGAATCTCATTGACAGTGACTGACAAGCTTTCCAAATCAGATGCTGGTATACACACACTCTGTTTATACAAACATTGTGATATACTAAATTTGTAACTTGAAATTTCATGACAGGACTGAATAGATTTTACATTTTGATAAGACAGTGATGAGTTATTAAAATCAGACCACAGATATTTGCAGGCAGACATTAACCGCTTCAGAATCAAGTGCCAGGAGATACAGCCATGGCCAGAAGGCAGATCCACATTATTTCTCATGCTGAAAAGGAACAGTTGGAATACAATGACTTCTTAAATGAAGTCAAACAATCTAACATTAGCAGCACACACTGAATAGGAATATATTGATAGATCTCTAAACAATGCTTACTTTTTAAATCAGGATTATTCTTTTTTAGCAATAACTATCTTTTTAAACAAATATCCTTTCGTAAATTTATGTCAGCATATGTGCATTTTAAAATCTTCGTGCACATAAGAGCCCTCTATGCTGTTTGTATGTATATAACTGCTGCCCAAATGCAATCAATGCAAGATTTCTTTTTCTCCATCGTTGCTTATACATTGGAATTTAGTTATCGTCTTTGGCACCCGACAGAGCAGACTTCCCATTTCCAGCCAGCAGGGGTCATTAGCAGCCCATTTTCTGTTAGTTTCTTTTCCTTGGGTTGGTTTGGTGTTTTTGGGTTGTTGGTTTTTGTTTGTTTGTTTGTTTGTTTTTTTTGGGGGGGGTTGTTTGTTTGGGTTTTTTTGTTTGCTTGGTTTTGTTTTTCACGTTTTGAAATTGCCCCTGACTATCCGAAATTAAAGTCTTGCCTTACGGGTGCTACTTTAACTCAGCCCATCCCTATTGGCTGACAGTGTTGATGACTAAACCTACTAGAATTAATAGGGAAAGAATACAGAACAGCATATGAAAAATGATGGCACTGTTCTGCAGATTCCCAGTTAGACTGGGAATTCACTCTGTGAATAGCAAGAGCAATTCTAATCCCTTACTCTTAAAAGCATGACAAAATTAGTTTCAAGGTAGGGCAGAAAAGATCATCAGAGTATGAAACTGCTTCCACGATAGCAACCATAAAAGTAGGCTGAAAGAGTATGTGTTGGTGGGAGAAGGTGTCGCCTTCACTGAGGCGAGACGACCTGGTTCAGTTACGACTCGACGACCACACCTTAGGTCGTTCGGCACATTAGCACTCAGACATCAATGTGGTGGAAGGCAAATGGCGTTTATTTGAGATGGGCACAGTGATTTATAGTCCTGAACCCTCAACGTCACCTCCGCCTGCTTACGATCTAGTTGTTATTTGATGCCAAGGACAGTGGTCTTACCTTTCCGTACAGCGCGAGATCTTCCGGTCACCATGCCCTAACTACCATCATGCCCTAACTACAACTACCATCATGCCCTAACTACAACTACCATCATGCCCTAGCTACCACAAGAAGGGGAGAATCTATTATAAATATTGAGTGCCACAGATAAAGCAGATTGCAGTTGAATTTAAGTTGTGGATGCCCCCTCCCTGGCAGTGTTCAAGGCCAGGTTGGATGGGGCTTTGATCAGTATGATCTAGTGTGAGTCATCTCAGCCCGTGGCAGGAGGTTGGAACTAAATTATCTTTAAGGTCCTTTCCAACCCAAACCATTCTATGATTCTATGATTACCTGGTCGCAGAGTACCGATAGAATTTATTACTCCAGTACTAAAAGCAAGGAGCATCTAATGAAATCCACAGGAGCCAGGTTCAAAGCATTTGAGAGATGCTGTCCTTGCAGTTGATAGTGAGTAGACTTATACATGCTGTTGCACGTTCTAAACAGCTAAGCTGAGGGGAGTACTCGAGGGGAGAAGTGAATAGTCCAGTTCTGTCTTCACAGCTCCCTGTTTTCACATGGCTCCTGGATGCTGCCGGAGGCAGAGCACAGGGGCAAACGCTCCTGGTGCGAACTCACCACGGCGTTTGCTTCCGCCGACAGGAGCTGCTGGGTCCAGGGCAGGCGGGTCGGTCGTTACAGCCCGCAGATAGAGGAGGCCTCGGCAGAACGCTGGCTCTCCTTCTGTCCGAGCCAGAGGGCTCCTACCGGCAGCCTTGACACCCAGCTCACAAGTACACAACTGCGGTCGGGGACCCACCCGCGGAACGAACAGCACTGCCCCTCTGCCACCTCACATCTTTTCCCGCAGCTAGGGCTGCAGGCCTGACTCGTAGCACGGCTCCCCGCGGCTCTGTCCTTTCCCCTTAGCGGAGGCGGGATACCCGCTCCCCACTCCGCCACCGCGGACTCTGACTGACGCCTGCCTTCCCTTCTCGGAGGCGTCTCCTCACGGGCTGAGGGAGGCCCCTCCGCCTTTGCCAGCTCCTACCGCGGCTCCCTGTCCTCCTGGACGGGGCGGCAGTAACACCCCATCACTGCCCCTGCCCTGCCCTGCTCAGCGCTTCCCTTCGCTGCACTCCTTTTCCCTTTCTTTTTCCTTTCTCTTTCCCTTTGTTTTTCTTTTTTCCCTTGTCCATTCCACCCACAGTCCCACATCCCCCTGACAACCCCGGCAGGGGGCGCGCGGCCGCGCGGCCCCGCCCCCTCCGCCCTCCCGCGTCCCGCTCCCATTGGACTGCTGGTCCCGCGCGCACCGTTGAAGTAGCCTGCGGGCGGCCGGGGATAGGCGGTTCTCTCCCGCGCTGTCCCGTTGCTCGCCGGATACTCGAGGCGCGGGATGTGGCCCGCCGGCTGCTTCAGCGGCCAGAGCCGCTCCTTCGGCGGCGGCCCTGCACAGCAGCCTCGCAGCAGCTACCTCCCCAGGACTTCTCAGAGCAGGAAGCCGGCCGGGTCCGCCCACCCGCAGGGTGAGTGAGGATGGCCAGGGGTACCTCGCCATCCAACGGGATCCACCCGTTCTGAGGGGATGCCACTTTCCAGGCAGTGGGGAGGTGTGGGCCTGGCTTCGTTCCTGCCCTTTGGAATGGTTAAGTAGAGCACTGTAGTGCTGCGTGTGAGAGCTGAAGAGTGAAATGATGTGACAGGAGGTCTTCATGGTCTTGATCTTAGGAGACTGTGGAAAGTAATTAATTAATTAATTAACCCCCCCACCTTGGCCAACAGCAGTGCAAATACTAGGATTAGGTTATAAACCTGTGTTTGGGGTTGGGCTTCAGGAAGCTGGACTTGGTAGGATAATTGGTGTGTGACAGTACAGCTGAAACTGGTGATTTCTTCCACTTCTGGTAGGAGGATGTCATCTGTCCTTCACAAGGTGTGACCCTTAGCCTTTGTATTGGAGTGAAGTTGTAATGTTGGTTGGCTTTAATCTTCATTAAGGTACTTGCTTTGCTTCCAGACTGGCAGTCTGCAAAGGGCCTGTGATGCACATCATTCTGGCATTTTCTACTGAAACTTCAATGAGAGGAGTATGCCTCTCCCATTGTGCTCCATTTTCTTCTTAAGCATGATGAGTAATAATATTTGTAGCCAGCTTTCTTGATGATTGTCATGTTCCTCTTATGGCCAAGTGTTTTCACAGGACAGTAAATTAGATCTCATTAGCAGGAACACTGTTTTTAAGCTGTTGGCAATACAGCCAAATGGGCATGAGAGGCAAGGGCTGAGTACTAAAATGACTTTAAAATGGAAACCACAGAATTTAGCAATACTAAAATACTAGCATCCTATGCTCATAGAAAAAACAACCTGATTCTGCTTTCTGATTACTTTGTAAGCAGCTACTTTGTAAGTACTTGCTTTCTGATTACTTTGAACTGGGCAGGTCTCATTCCATATGGTTTGCTGTGGGTTATATTCACTGCTGCTAGGCAAGAGTTACTAGCTAAGTGTGTAGTCCAGAGAACCAAAGAAAGAATCAAAGTGTCTCTTAATGTGGCTTTTAAGCAGATGCTACTGATTTTCTGCCTTCACAGTTCAGGAATGCCAAAGCTTCAGTCATAGTACAGATTCCCCCTCTCTGTATTCACTCTTTCAATGAAGCAGGAACTTAATTTCCACAACACGAGAAATTGGTTTCCACAGTTCATTGTAAACAGTGATGTGGTGGTGTTTTCTTTCTCAAAGAGTTCTGCCCTTGAGCATAAGGAGCTGCAGCCTGGAAAAGGTGCTGGTATAATTTGATGGTTACTAATGTTTGTGGCAGTCAGGAAGAAAACCACCACCAGTGTGGGGTCATTCCCTTCCTGACTTCCACTTGCTGATTTTGCAGGTAGCTGTGCTGCATGATGGAACTTGTTGAAGGCTGTCCATAGGTGTTTACTTTCAAGTGACCAGCATCTGTCCTTAAATGCAATTTCTTCTTTATTCTGCAATTTCTTGCAAGCTTGAGCCCCAAAGGTTCACTCAGGCTCTAGTTAGTCAAAGAAAAATCCTACAGCATGGCTTACTACACAGTCTGAATAGCACCTCACCTGTATAAAGGTTGTGGAAACATTACTTTTCTGAGATATATTTCTCTGGCAATAACAATTCTGATAAGACCATAGTGGCTCAGAGTATTTCTTTGAGGAAATCAGATGTACTGATTTTGTCTGGGATAGAGTGAGTTTTCTTTGCAGCTCTGTATGGTGCTAAGGTTTCTGCCCCAAACAGTGTTCACAACACACCCATGTTCACTATTGCTGAAGAGTGTTTGCATCAGCCTCAGGAGCTTCTCTGTTTCTCATGGTGCCTTTTGAGCAAGTAGGCCAGAGGTGGGTGAGAAGTTGGTAAGGGACACATCCAGGAAAGCTGACCCAGGCTAACCAAAGAGATAGTCCGAACCATATGATGCTATGTGTGTCAATAATATGTGGGGAAAGGAAGAAGAAGAAGAGACATTTGAAGTAATAGGCACAATGAAGCCCTGCATTCCTGGGGGTGGCTAAACACCTGGAATGGGTGTTGTTCCCAGCCAATGGGAACTAGTGCAGTAATTCCTGACTTTGCTTTTGCTTGTGTGCACAGCTTTGCTTTACCTAGTAAACTGTCTTGATACCAACCCACAAGTTTTCTCACTTAGCCCTTCTGATTCTGTCTGCCATCCCAATGGGTAAGTGAGAGCAGCTGCATGGGCTGCAGCTGCCAGGCAGGGTTAACCCAGAGCAACAGGGTAGTGAGGCTTTGTGGTACTGCCCTGTGTTAGTGTATTGTTATTGTGTTAATGTCAAAACTACTTATTTTGAGTAACCTGCAAAGGATCCCATTCACTAACAAAATGTGGCTTTCTAGTATTTCCCTGAAATGTTTTGTACTTACTGATACAATCACTGTTGAAATCAAATGGTGATGTGTTTTTAAATGACAATGTAAATAGCATTTTTGTTAAACTGCACAATTGATGCTAACAGATCTCATGGCTGACAGGGTCTCTAAACAAGTAATAACATTCTGGGAGGGCAATAACCACTGCATTTTGTGATTTGCCAGAATATCTGTTTGAGAATGTAATGCATTGAGAAAGTATCAGACTGAGGTTTTCTATGCAGTCCACAGCCTATAAAAGCTAAAATGATAGCAGTTAGTCACTTAAATCTGCAGCTGGAAATTCAATTTCTGAGGCTTCTTAAAGCTTTTGAAAAATTGTGAATATGCGTGGCTTGAAATGTTACTGGGTATTTGGGACAATGCGATTTGTAATCTTGTGTGTGATTAATAAAATAGATTATTTCTTCTTTTGCTCAGCTGAAATCTATAGATTGCTGTTTAGGATGACTTAATTTAAGGTCATAGCTATGTCTTTCCTCAAAGAGAGGAAGGTGATTTACGAAAACTCAAAAGGATTAAATTAGCAGTTCATTCAGTCAAGAATCAAGTCAAGGAGCAGAAGGAGTTCTCATAGTACAGTATTCCTGATTAAACGGTTAGAAACTATTTAACTCTTGAAAATTATCTTACAGAAAGACACTTTTTCCTAAGGAAACAATTGTAGTGCACTTCAGCACATGCATGTCACGTGGTTTCAGTTTTCATATATACAAATGGTGGCTGTTGTCTTTTAATGAGAGACATTGTTGATTAAAGTTGTCCAGCAACTAGTATTTAATATAATCTTCAAAATTATTTTGCAGGTCTCCCTTCTGAAACAAATGAGTATGAAAATGCTAAACAGCTGTTTAACCCAACCATTCCACCATATGGAAATTGGGGTGGGAACTTAAAGATGCCTCCATGTAAGAGTGGGTATGCAATCACAAAGATGCCAAGAAACTCTTTCCCAGTGAAACCTGAAATTGAACTTTCTGACTCTGATGATGAAGGTAGACTTACCATTGATCTGCCACAAGAAGTTCCTAATAAAAAGCCAAAAATAAGAAGGAACTGTAGAAATGCTAACAGGGACAAAGAGCTGGCTGCTGTAATGTGTGCAGGAAAATTACATGATGATGCTATAGCAGATGTTCTTGAGAGTAGAAAAGATAAACCTGAGAAAATTACTTTGCAGGAAAACAGCAAAAGTTTAAATAAGCTTGGAGAACTAGGCAGTGTTTCTCCAAGAGCAAGCAAGATTTATTTGCCTGATGTAAACACTGGTATATTGAAGGGTTTGGGGGAAAGAGATGCCCTTACTTACAGTGAGGACAAATACATGCCTTCAGCTGTTTCTACTGAGGCAGGCATGCAGAAGGGAATTCTGAAGCAAGGAAATGTGAAGACTAATATATTGGTCAAAGCATTTCAGGAGAGTACTACTAATGAAGTCTATGTGAAGAGCAGAAGAGTAACACAGTCTCCCTTGTGTAGTGGTCACTCATCAAAAGATGGAGCTGCAATTGGAAGACCTTATAAGGAAATTATAAATACAGAGAAAGGACAGAGTATAGAAGAAAGTGGGGGTAATGATAGTGCAAAAAATACATACTCGTATTCAACTTATTACTTAAATAAGAAAGAAAGTGGGCTGGGTTCATCCACTGTGGAAGCAGAAGCCAGTGGGGAGGACACAGGGCTCTCTGAACCAGATGATCCTTTAGAGGAGTGTCGAAGAATTTTTGATGAGTTTGAAAGAGAAGCACAAAAGAAGGACCATGAAAAGCAGGTATTTTGTTTTGCTTTCAGAGGTTGCTTTATTTTTCCTGAGCATATTAGGGCAGGATGTGATATCTAGTCAAGTTCAAGTACTCTTTCCAAAAATGCGTGCTAGGAATGGCTAAATATTTGAAACTTCATGACCAGTAGACAGAATCATAAGGAACACTTAATGATTCTCTAGCTTAACAATGGACAATCTCTGCTTCCTGAAGCAGAAAATTGCTGTGAATAGTTCCACGCTAAATGGGTTTCTGTTACTTTTACTGTAATAGGCAAAGCTTTAGAGGCAGCTGTCAGTAGTCTCCTGTTCTTATTAACAAATGCAGCTACATTGAGTACCACTGCCTCAGGTTCAAAGTATTGTGTTCTGAATGTAAAATAACTGTCTAATGTTGATAGAATTGTAATTTTTCCTGGCAAGTTTTTGACTGTATATCCTGAAACGTCAGAGTAAATGGGTCATGAGAATATTGCTGAAGTTTAGAGTTTCATAAGATTTGGTCTGAATAGTCTATTCTTGTTTTTAATAGGCCCATGGAAGAAATGGAGATCTTAATTTGTTAGAAACCGAAGTAAATGTTCCTGGGCAAAAGAGAAGAATTGCACACGTTGCGAAATTTGATGTGAGTTATAATCTTGTAATAAACTGAGGATCAGCATAAAATGTATTGAACTTGAGGATGGCAGAGTTTTGTAATCTAATTGAAAAATACTCTGAAATTAGTTAGAGCAAATGTCTCATCGGCTCTTCTGTTAAAAGCTGTACCAAGTAGGACTTGGAGCTGCTTCCAGATGCAGGTAAAAAAAGCTGCTGACAAGAGCAGCAAACAGTAATGGGAGCTGAAAAGTCAGTTTAGAGTGGAGATATCTACCATGAAATTTCAGATACAGCACTTGTGTGTGGTCTTCACATTTTCTGTTTTTACAGTGCTTTCGGTGATAAAGGGTGTAATTCTTTAAGCCCACCTCTAAGCTCTTTCAGCTTAGCATTTTCCTTTCAGGAACTGCATGCTGAATGCAAAATTCCATTTTAAGAAGCAGTGTGTTAACTTTAACACCATCTTGTTGTGACTTGGAACTACCTGAATATTAACTCTGGTTTTGTGTATGTGCATATTAGGTACGTAACAAAAATAAAGTGGTGTTTTTCAAGACACCTCCTTGGAAGCAGCACCATAATGCAAGAAATCGGCAAGCAAGTTTCCTTTCTCCAGTATGTACCTACTCTCCTAAGTAGAATATTGTGTGCCCCAATAACAGTGAGTCTAAGTTGTGACAGTGATGCTGTGTTTGTTCCCTGTATGCAAAACTTTATGTCTCCTTGGTAGCAGCCCACATTTAAATGCTGCTCTTAAAGGATCTTCCTTAGCAAATAAATGTGATATAGACATATGACTCAAATTACCATGTTTGATACACAATGCACTTTTTGTAACTTTTTGGACTTATTTGGGTGTGACAGTACTATAGTTAACCTAATGTAAGCCAGATTATTGAGTGTGATTTTCTGTGATGAATTCTGTGTTACTTGAAAATAAGCAAAATGCAATATGTAAAGAATCTACATTGCATTATATAACAAAGGCTACAGATTCCTAAAAATAATTTATTTTTTTTCCCAGTCTGGTTTATTGGGTCTTTAGTTTATGCTCTGCATGAAGTACTGTCTGAAATAAAGGCCAGATGGAGAGAATGACTTAAACCTTAACTGAACTGCTAGTCCTTGCTGAACAGCTGAACTTTCTCTAAGGAAAAAAAAAAAAAAGAAATTAAATACTTTTAATATCTGCCATAACTTTGAGGAGAAGACTGATTTATTTAGTTCAAGTAGGGGAAATCTCTACAGCTGCTGTTTCTGGTGGTAGTCCTTGATTCCCTGTATTGTGAAACTGCAGTTTTCTGAATAGCTATTCAGCATTTTTACTTAGGGTTTTTTCCTCTGAGGATGGACAAAAAAAAAATGGCTGAATTAATCTTACTTTTGGGCATTATTTGTTACATATTGACCATACTACCATAAGATTTTGTTCTGTTTTTTTTTTTTTTTTTTTTAGGTTTTTATTTGGAAAAGGCTT
>NDXB01013988.1:75329-129344 GCA_002631895.1 Agapornis roseicollis
TTTTTTTTTTTTTTTTGAGGTTTTTACTTGGAAAAGGCCTTTCATTCCAGGATCAGGATGCAAAGTGCCAGAAGAGACAAGACAGCGATATTTCACTTGCTTTCTTACAGAATGTGTCAAAACATGTAGCACAGTGAATGAAGCTATTAACAAGGTTTGTTATGGTTTATAATTCTTTCTTTATAATTTTCAACTGAATTAAGTCAACAGTTTTATCTTGCAGAATGTGTTGGTGGGATTCTTTTTATTTGGTGAATTTTTTTAAAGTAGAATATTTCAGTAAGCAGAAGTTAAGATGTACTCAGTCTTATACTTGCCACTGTTATCAATCACTTTCCTCTAAGCAAAAGTGTTTGTCTTTACCACTGTTAATAGCTTCTAATAAGACATGCCATTTTGGTATTAAAAATGAAAAACTTTTTTGCTTCTGCAAAATAAAAACCTTGTAAATACTGAAAGCTTCCTGGAATGTAATAATGGTTTTGAGATTTATTAGAACAGAAGGAAAACGTGTGTGAACCGCTTGGAGTCTTTGATCTTGTCTTTTCTGTTTACACCACATCAAGTACTACTCCCAGTAGATACTGTCCAACAAGCACAAATATCCTAAGCTTAACCTTTAGGTGATCTAAATTTCTTACAAGCTGGAAGTAAAAAGAATATATGGAGGTGTGCTGATAAGACTGTGGGTGGTTTTGATTATACTTTGAATGGAAGCTTGGAAAACATCACATGATACTACTCTGCTGTTACTGTGTTTTCTGTATTATGCAGCACATCTTGGTATGCCTGATTTTCATTCTCATGAATTAATGTTCTTTTTACCTTCCCTTTAACTTCATAGAACCATAGAATGGTTTGGGTTGGAAGGGCCCCTGAAGACCACCTAGTTCCAGCACTCTGCCACCAGCAGGGACACCTTCACTAGATCAGGTTGCTCAAAGCCCCATCCAGCCTGGCCTTGAAGGCTTCCAGGGATGGGACAGCCACAACTTCTCTGGGCAACCTGTGCCACTGCCTCCCCCTGTGATAATTCTCAGGTTCATCTGTTTTCCCCTTTCCCTTCCTTTGCTTAGGGGTCGTAACTTGTGAATTGCCCATGCTGTAGTGATTGTTAGAAGGCACTGTTTATGCCTGAAATAAGCTTCACTTTTTATCAACTACCCAAGTACTGTTAACAAGGAAGAAGTTTCTTCTTCCCCAGAATGTTAATGCATGTACTTCTTATCTTGAGCATGCTTCTTCCTCACTAGAAGTTGCTGGACCTTCCTCTCATTTCTGTTTCTTACAACTTTACAGAAAAAAAAATTAAGGAGACCTTTCTTGACCTAAAAATAATGCCTCCTTTGACGCAGGATCAGAAAAACCTGTCTTTAGCCAGGGAATGTTTACCAGTAGGAGTGGTTACCCTAGGGGTGCTCAAATCCTCCCAGGGATTAGGTTTACATTCTGAGTTGAAGCACTGATTTTTCCCCAACAGATCTTTGCTTCATAGGTGTTAAATTTGTTTTCTTAACTGACACATGCCCAGAAAACTTGTTCCAATAGTTCATTATCCAGGCTGTGAAAAAAATGTGGGTTTTCTTTCTAACCTGAACCTTGGTAGCTTTAGCTTTCACCCAATGGCTCATACATGTTTTACATCTGCTAGACAGAGTTCTGCAATCAGATTTTTTTTTCTCTTTTGTTATGAGGGTATTTATAGACCAAAAAGTTCACCTTCTCAATCCCTGTGATAAAGTAATTAGATTCCAATAATGGTCTCATAATTGAATTATATAGATTTAAGACATTCTCATGTACTCCTACTTAAAAGACTTCTGATGTATGCAGTGACAGCACTCAGCATCTTTGCTACCTCAAACAGAGCTCTAATGTTCAGGTGGGTTTGTAAAATACTCTGTAGATCCTCTCTGGTAACAGTGCCTTTCAACATAGTGTCTCCCTCTCTGAGCAGGACTTTAAATCCATCTGACTTTATGTCTCCTGTTGCACTTCAGATTTAGGACATTACTTGCATGTGTAACTATCTCTAGGTTTGCAGTCTTTGATTCTAGATGGCAGTGCTTTTTGTAGAACATAGTGCTCACTAAACATCTTATTTTCATAATTATTTTTTTATTTTATTTTTATGTAGGCCCTAATAGAAGAACAATCTGTTTATGATCGCTTTGGCAATAAAAAGATGTACCTGAATCTTGCTGTGAAGACTCTCAAAAAGCTAAGAGGTCTTGGTAGTTTTGCCTTCAATTAAGATTTATTCTTTTTAATGGGTTCTAAGTGCAAAAATTAGAAGAAAACTGTCTGAAAATCATGTTTAATTTAGCTTTACTAAAGATATTTCTGTATCTTTAAATCCTTTTATAGAAATATACCACTGAAATAAATCGGTGGCTTGATTTACAAATATTTGCTTAGGATGTTAGCAGGAAATCTGAAATTGAGACAAAATACTAAAGACACATTTTTCTGCATTCAGGGCAACTTAATAACAGCAGTGGCAGTGGTGGCAGTGGATCCCTACAGTCAGAGGAAGAAAAAGGTAAAGAAAGGGAAGTAAGATGTCAGTTCTCCACTGCAGCCTATAAATGGGCTTATTTGAGCATGAAAATATTGCTCTGGCTTTGGTCAACCTTTATCTATTTGCTACTGCAAGGATTTTGTACACAATTCCCTGTTTACAACTGAAAACTCTTTCCTGGGGGAAAACGTTGGAACTTTTGTTTGGGAAGACAATATTTTTTAGTACTGCATATCTAGCCTTTGTGGGATAGCTATTGAATAAGGCTTCACCTCTAATCGCTCTGAGATACAAGCGTATACATTTTGCGTGTAAACTATAGTGGACAAATTGTAACTTTGCTTTTGTTTTATTTTGGAAGTACCAGTGTGTTTAAGTGTTACTTACAATTGGTTTAATATTGCTTAAGCTTTAGTTTTGTTTATGTTTAGGCTTTTGGTCTTGTTTTATTTTTTTTAGCATTTACAGGTGGTGCTCTATATGAACTCATAAAAAAGTATCTTCTGACTAAGGAACAGTTGAGTGAAAATAACTTCCCTCAACCACATCCTGGAAAAAATGGTAGTGCTATTCTTCATGGTGTAAAAAATGCTGGATGTAATGGTACGTGCCTAGTAGACTGCAACAAAATTGAATTTCAGTCAGTTGTTCACAGGATCATAAAATACATGGGTATAAAGTCATGCATTGTACCGGTGTTCCATATTTAGCTCCTAGACTGCACATGAATTAGCAAGTTTTCACAGCTAAGCCATGAGTCTTCACATGTCTTTTTTTAAACTTTTGTTCCGACATAGTAGTTAAAGTTGTAGGTAAACTTGAATTTCTTGTTGTGCTATAGAGGAAGTTTTTCTTGATACATGGCTAATCTTGAGAGGCTTCTTGTATATTGGTATTCTGTTTTCTCACTTGTTGTTCATGAAACCTTTTATACTTCATCATTTTTTAACTTCATGGCAAGCCACCTAGGAAATACACTCTGCTTATTGGTTTTTTGTTTGTTTGGGTGTTTTTAGCTTTCAGAAGGGTCTGCTGTAGGTGTGGTGAAATATATGCTGTTACTTCTTCGGGAACACATCAACGTAAAGAGGAATGCAACTATCATTCTGGTGGAGTATTGAAACAAAGAGGTAGGTGTCCTTGGCATTCAGTCTTTATGGAAGCTGTTAAATGTCATGACATCTCGTGTCAAAGCTGAACAAGATCCAAGTAGGAAACTTTTTTCCCTCCAAGGTTCAGCTGAGATACATTTTGCTGTTCTTCTGGGAATGTGTCTCATTACTAGAGACTGTTTTCTCTGAATAAGCCCTAACTTTAGGAAAGCTGACATTAATAAAACTGTGTGGGAAGAAGGTGGCTTTGCATTCACTTCTAAGAGAACCTTGCCATATTTTCGAAGAGGCACCTTAAATACTGAGAATCTGTATTAAATATGCCCCTCACAGGGAACCTTCTAAAACATGGTGCAACTTTCTCTTTCCTATTTACTTGTATTTCTTTCTTATAAAAACCTTATCTTGGGGGGGAACAATGTAGAGTTTGTTATCTTGGCATAGGTGGCACTTGCTGGTTTCCACAGTGCTGTTTCAGGAGAAAATGGAAAGAAAATTTGAGAGGCTGAGTGAGGATACTGATTTGTTTTTGCCATTGCTGGTTGTTGCTACTACTGCTCAACTACCAACTTTTCTTTTTGTCAGTACCCGGTGGTGTGGAAAAACGTTATAGCTGTTGTGAGAGAGTACTTGGGTCTCCTGGATGTCAGATTGCAAAGGTAGGAATAATATTCTAAGAAGATTTATATAAAGCAGTATCTAAGAAGATTTATATAAAGCAGTATCTCACTGTCTGTTCTTTTGATTTTATAAAAAGGTATGGCTCAGTGTTAATGACTTAGTGACAAATTATGTGACAAATGCTGACAAGAATTATTATATATATGTTCCTGAGTCTGTTAGAGAAACAAGTTTTCTAGCAATTTGTGTAAGATATATCTAGTAAACTTGCACTTAAATACCATTGGAAACTTTGCAGCTTCATGTTCATGATGGGAGAAGGGAGAAATTGGAAGGCTTCATGAAGACCTTAATTAAATCACCACCTCTTGATGGGACCCATGATGTATATGCTCTGAACTGCGAGATGGTATGCGCCACCTAAAAACTTTGGTTCAGCTAACAGAAAATTCTATTGCTCTTTTATGAAGCAATTTCCTAGTTGTAGTAGTTTGGCACTGAAGTCTCTTAGGTCTACAGAAATCTGACCAGGCCTTTCAGTGCAACTAGTTCTCCTACAAGACTGACCTTTAGTGTTTAGTACTCAGTGGGCAAAATTGTTTGGATCTGTTGACTTGGTAGCCTGTTGTGCTCTATGAACAACTTGCATAATGTAAAGAAATGTTGCTGTGTAAATGCTCATTAAGTGTACTTTTTTCTTTAGTGTTACACAACCCGTGGCTTAGAACCAACTAGAGTCACAGTGATTGATCCTAAACTAGAGGTTGTGTATGATGCATTTGTTAAGCCAGATGGCAAAGTTGTCGACTGCGATATCAGGTATGCTACTTGCTCTATAATACTTCAGGATTAGACTTAATAAATTGACAGATAACTATGTAAGAAGAAACATGCTTCTCTCAAATGCCTATTTCTAGTAACATAATCACCAATGAGGCTTTTGTTGTTACAGGCTCAGTTAAGAACTATTTTTGTCTTTGCCTAGTTCCACCTTTTTTTTCTTTTCACATTGAAAGACCTTTTTTCCAATTCAGAAACAAAGTTAAACCTCCCAGAACTTGCTCGGTTCTTTAAGGTGACAGAGGCAAATGCAAATTTCATTTGTAAGTGTTGTCTCACAAAAAAAACAATATAGTCATAAGCCATGCACTGAGGTCATCAGGCTGTACAGCATAATAAGATTCATTTGTATTTAGTGTAGACCTCATGTATTTGTTCTTCTTATTGGGGTTTGTCATTGAGACCTGAAAGACACCTTTTTGATTCCTGTTAGTTCTCTGAAGGCCTGCAACATCTTGGTGAAGAAACACAGGTTTTGAGCCTCACTGTAAAGAAATTTGGAGGAGAATCAATATAATGTGTTCCTATTTCAACACCAATATTTACTTGCTCAGAGCCCTGTTTTTTGGTCCATGCCTAAACATGCTTAGTCACTTGTAGTGGTAGAGCTAACTTAATATCACCTATCTTAGTTTATCTTATACTACCTAGGTGAAAAGGAAGAGAATAAAAAATGTTTTACATTGAGTTCAACACCATGTGATTTATGCTTGGGTTTTTTTTTTAAAGCTGGCTGGTGTTAACTTTAGATGCTAGGGAAATGACCACTGGAAACGTAGTTCTAGGTATTTCTTAATATTTCTACAATGAAACCCTTTTAATCTCTTTTTAGACTCTCTGGTGTAAAGGAGGATGATCTGAAAAATACCACAACAACTCTTCAGGCTGCACAGGCAGTACTACTAAACCTGTTCAGTGTGGATACAATTTTAATTGGACACAACTTGGAAAATGATTTATTTGCTCTCAAGGTAAAGTAGCTGGTTTTGAAGCCAATTTTAGGAGGTGACTACTTGTTTTTAGTGTGTTCTAATAAATTTAAAAATAAAAAGAAAGTTGCATTTCAGCAGATCAATGGGTATGAAAGAAATAATTATATGTACTTGATTGTTAAAAGATAGCTGGTTTAAAAGTATTTCATATCAGGAAGAGATGTCTATATAAAATACACCATGGTAAAGATCTTTACATTTCAGCTTCCTACCTTGCTGTTTTCTGCTTCTAATTATGGAACCATACATTACTACTGAATAATATTTTCTTTATTTCTGAGTTCACAGAAACCTAGATTTGTATGTTTTCTGATCTTGCTGAACTCATGACACCCAATGCATAAAAGGCAGTGACAGTTCAAGTAATACTAAGGTATTCTCCTAGAATTGCTGTAAACAATTATGCTGTCTGTCAAGTAGTTACCTTAGGTACCAGAAATGTGTGGATTATGCTACTAAATATCAAAGGCAGCAATATTCCATGAGAAACATAGCCATCTGCTCAGGAAGGCTGTTAATGGTGAGGCACTTGAACAGGTTGCCCAAAAATGTGGTAAATGCTTCATTCCTGGCAGTGTTCAAGGCTGGGTTGGACAGAGCCTTGGGAGACATTGTCTACATTGAGTTGTCCCTGCCCATGGCAGGGAGTTGGAACTAGATGATCTTAAGGTTCTTTCCAACCCTAACTATTCTGTGATTCTAAGGATGTGAACAACACTAAGCCAAGTTTTTTCCTGTGGTGCTCAGAGCCAGGGCCTAAGGCAGCAGGCACAGACTCAAATACGGGAGGTTTCCACTGAACATCAGGAGTTTTTCACTATGAGGGTGACCAAGCACTGACAGGTTATCCAGAGAGGTTGTGGAGTCTTCTCTTCTGGAGATACACAAAAGCCACCTGGACATGTTGCTGGGCAACAGGCTCTCGGACGTCCTGCTTGAGAGGTGGTTTGGACAAGATGACTTCCAGAGGTTGCTTCCAACTTCAACTATTCTGTGATATTACTAATGAAGTAGTTAAAATTTAGCCTTGGTAGGCTTCCCTGCTACTGACACCTAAAGGCGGATGCAAGTGAGATTTTGCAGTATGGTAGTGGCAGTCTAAAACCAGAATGAATTATGTTCACTCTGTAAGTACAGTGAATATATAAATGGTGAATGAATGTCAATACATTGTACAGAAATCACTGCAAAGGATAATTTTTGCACAGCTTTTTGCTCCACAGTTTGCCATTCTGTAATAGAAAGTGTCACACAGGACAGATGATGTTGTATTTGGGGCTTAAGGGTTAGTTTAGGCATATTATTGAGAAGGGAAAGTACTTTAGATTCTAGATGGGATTTTATCCTTTTTTAATAAATAAAGGACATGCAAGACTATGTCCTGGGTTTAGCAGTAGCAGTCAATTTTTCTCCTTCTTAGTAGCTGATGCAGTTTTTATGTTTTGGCTCTCCCTGGGAACAGAACTGATAACACCAGTGTTTTTAGTTGTTGCTAAGTAATGTTTATTCTGACCACGGACTTTCTGAGTCTCATGCTCTGCCAGGGAGGAGGGGAGGCTGAGGGGAAGCAGGGACAGGACACCTGACCCAAACTAGCCAAAGAGGTATTACATACCACAGCACGTCATGCCTGGGGAGGTAATGGGGAGTTACCCAGAAGGACACTCACACTTCCTGGTCGGGCTCGTTTTCAGCAGCTGATATCACACTTTCTTCACTTGTTATTTTATCATTATTATTATTGGTGGTAGCAGCAGTGGTTTGTGTTATACCTTAGTTACCGGACTGTTCTTATTTCAACCTGTGGGAGTTGCATTCCTTTGATTCTCCTCCCCATCCCTCTGGGAGCAGGGAGAAAGAGTGGGGGAGGAGGGAGTAGAAACTGGGTTTAAACCACGACAGACTGTCACTGGATGTGTAATCATTACTGTGGCCTCTGCTCTTTTTCAGCTAATTCATGACACGGTGGTGGACACATCAAAAGTGTTTCCTCATCCACTAGGTTTGCCTCACAAAAGAACACTTAGAAGTCTGACAGCTGATTACCTCAGGAGAATTCATCAAGATGATGGTAAGAGCTTGGGTTCTTATTAAGCAATCAGTATATTGCCTCATGAAATGGGAGACAGGAATTACCCAGAAAACTGAAAAGATAGTAATACACTTGCTGTCATTTAAAGCTTTATCTTGCATATCTTTAGTTCAATTGTGTAGTAAAAGTGGAGGATATACCTGGACGGTGAGACAGTTGGTGATGTGATTTAACCCTGTATGACAACTAAGTAGCATAAAGCCTCTCACTCATTCTCCTCCCAGTACAGCTGGCTTGTCAAAGGTTATACAAAAGTGTTCCAGTTTCTTTCACTTGCAAAGGGACATTCTTGCAATTATGAAGGTAGCGTGATGAATTTAACATCTATGTCAGGATTCACTTGCTTATCCAGACTGATACAGGAGCTCTTCAGCTGGGATTTTCAGTAGTAAAATTAAAACAAGTTTTTTTGCTGGCCCTCAAAGACGAGTCAATAGATCTGTTCTACAACATGCATATAATACTTACAAAGATTGTATTTCACAAATATATTTTGCGTTAACTATGCCATTCTAAAGGATTTTTTAATCTGATTTTTAGATACTCAATTTGTTCAAATTAATTGGCGGATTAATATTTGCTTTTATCAGTGAAGCCTTCCAGACAATAAATAATGTTCTGTTCTGCTAACATACCTCCACTGCCCAGGGAATACATAAATGGTCATACTGAGCAAAACTTGGTGGCATTTAATACCCAGTGAAGTAGCTGGATCTGCCTGTCAAAGCTTATATCCCCTGACTTCCTTTGCTCTTGCAGCCTGATGCACACCTCTCTGATGAGGGTAAGAAGAATGTCAAAAGTTATTTCTACAGACTATAAGATGGCTATCTCAAATAGTAAATATGCTGCCTTTAGCAGACTTTTCTGCTTAAATTTGGCTTTAACCATTATTTGTTGATCACCACTGAGCTAAAATCCAAGCTTAAACTATAGAGCTACGTAGCTGCCATGTCTAGGAAAAAAACCCCAAACCTAAAATGTCCTGACTCATTACTTCCACGCCCTATGTTTTTATCAGTTTGTGCTTCTGTTTTATGCATTAAAACCTTTATACTATAATTCCTGTTATTATAGTTAAATTACGGGAATTGCATAAAATGCATAAACTTGTAAGCTGTTAACTTTATTAAGTGGTTGTTTTAAGCATATATAATTTAAATCACTTATTGGGTTTCAGATTTTATGGTGGATTTCAGTAGATCAGGACAAGCAGATTGTCTTTAAGGCAGAAATTTACCATGTAGTTGCAAAATCAGCTTGTTATATGTTACTCTTTCAACTTCTGATTTGAAAGTATGTGACTTGGGGAAGCTGGTTTTCCAAAGGTAGTTATGTTGGACACTGGAGGTTACTCTGGGTAGTAATTCTAGGCTGGTAATCTAGGCTTTGGATATTGGAGCTGGAGGATGTGTTGAGAAACTGAACATTGATGGACATTTCTGGATTGGTAAAAGCATGTGATTATTATCTTGAATCCTGGTAGCAGGAAGTTGCACCAAAACCTGTCAAATATCAAGGATTGTCTTAGTATGCTCAACAGTTGCTCATCTTAATAAGCAAAGCTACCATTCTTCTATAAAGAAATAATTAGCACAAAATAATTTTTTTGTTCTTTTCTAGTTGGTTATAATTCTAGGGAAAATGCAGTGGCTTGTATGGAACTAATCCTTTGGAAGGTCAGAGAGGATAATAGAATGAGAAAACGGTGATTATTGTGGCTCTGGACGAACAAGATGTGGGTGGAAAAAAGTCAACCTCGGCTTGGCTTGCTGCTCTGTGATGTTTCAGTACCAATTTTTTTTCTGATGTAAAGAGGCAAAAATCTAATGGAAAAACCTGACTGTACTTCTGACACTTAAAGTATGCAGGAAGGAGAAAACACAAATACAGAAAATACATGCAAGTAAGATGCACATAGTAAATTCTGGTGTTAAACAGGCTTTTGGTGTTTTGTTTTGTTTTTTGTCAGAAGTAATTCTGTAATCATCCTCACAACTCTGTGTAGATGAAAACTATTATTTGCAGTCAGTGAAAGTACTATTATTTCAAGTTGTGGATGTAACTTTTTGTTTTCACCTTGTTCAGCCTCTGAAATAAAACTCAAGTTTCTGCAGTGAGATTAAAGTCTGAGATCGTATCCTTTTCCGCAATCACTTCCTGTTTCTCTCTACCTCTCCATCTGTTTTCGGAGAGAGAGAGAAAACAAATTTAGTAATGTTTAATGTACTAATAGACACAAAAAAGTATAAAGGTAGAAATGTGACCTCTTCTGGAGCAGAATCAGCTTGTCTTTTAAATAAGTTAAGCCCTGATGAAGCTTTTCAACTGTAAAAGCAGCAAGTTTTGCTGACTTACAAAGGTTCCCAGAAAGTTTCAAGAAGTAAATACCTTCACTGAGCTATGCTTTGAGATATAATCACCTGCCTCCTGCATAAGGTAGGAGTCAGCATCTGCTGCCTTCAGAGAGGAGAATTTTAAAGTCTGTTGCCACTTTTCTGTGAAGGAAATGTAGGAATGGACTACATTTTTTGTACAACACTAGCTCTCAGCTGAAGTTATGCTTGCACTTATTAGCCAAGAAAAGCTGGAAGTGGTAAGAGAATAATGATCCAGACTGAGGACTGTGTATGAGTAACTCAGTAGTGTAAAAATCTGAGAGTTCTCGGATGTATTCTGAAGAATGATTATACTGTGTGACAAAATCTGTGTTGAAGGTTAAAAATCACTATAGCTGCTTCATTAAAGAACCTGGGGCCATGTCCTGTTCTATGAGATACTGATTGGCAATAGCTGTTGTTAGAATACTTCTTCCTGTATCAACAGAACGGTCTTGCGTGTGGGCCCTGCTACAGCTTTGAGAAGGGGCTTTGACATGTTCTTTACAAACTAGCTTTCTTTACTTAGGCATGATCCTCCCAGGTTTGAATGTAGGTCTTTTTAGTGACTATTGCCTTTATTTTGCTTTGAGTAAAACTAAGAAAACATACAAATGTCTACTCTGTAGCACCTGTTCTGCAGGGAAGCCTATAGTAGTCATCCAGCAAGTTGTTACCAAGGACCAAATTGGTACCTCTGAGGCCCTCTAAGGAACCTGAAATGCCTGACTTTTCTTCTTTGTAACTTCTTGAAGTTACTGAATTATTGAATTATTAAAACCAAATCCATATAATACTGTGCACAATAAATAAAATAATTTTAGATACTAATTTTTTCGCAATTGTTTCAAAATAAAGAGTCTTTTGATGCTGAAAGTAATGAAATTTCAGCAAAACTGAAACCTGGTGTGAATATAAGAGCAGTTAATAATTGGAACAGTGACTTAGCTCTGAGCCATATTGCTGTCATCTCTCTGATGCTGGATGCCATAAGCATAGTTTTCTCTCTCCCACATATATCAATGATATAGTGTTCTAGTTTTGGCTGTGACAGAATCATAGAATGGACCTTAAATCTCATCTAGTTCCAACCCAACCTTCCACTAGACCATGTTGCCCAAGCCCCGTCCAACCTGGCCTTGAACACTGCCAGAGATGGGGCAGCCACAACTTCTCTGGGCAACCTGTGCCAGTGCCTCACCACCCTCACAGGGAAGATTTTTTTGGTGCTCATGCTCTTTAGCTGGGTCTCTGTTTACGTTCTGCATTTTCCTTCCCCTGTCTTGCAAAATTCACAAACCCACTGTATAGCTGGGATTGAAAGGCATCTAGGGAGATCATCTGGTCTAGTCCTCTGTGGAAGCCAGTCAGTTTTTGAATATCTCTGAAGGTGGAGACTCTGCAAAGCCTCCTCCATTGCTTGACCACCCTCACTGTAAGGTCCTAGATTTCCATTTATGCTCACTGTTTCTCATCTTGTTACTGGATACTGTTGAGAAGAGGCTACTTCCATCTGACTTACTTCCTTCCACCCACCAGGTATTTATATGTTTTGATGAGATGTATGTAATAGTTAACAATTTGTATTTTGCTTTCAGAAATGCCTGACCATATATTTTAGCTAGTGGAGAGGGCCTGTATTGGACCTTAAAGTTGTGTCAGGCAAAATCTGTCCACAGAGAAGTAAGAAATAAATATCCCCATTTAACACCAGTTGTGTGTATACTTTTCCATTACTGAAGAGTGGGAGAATTGCAGCCATTAAGTGGATCATCTGAATTTAGACACCACAAAGGGTAGTCATACCTAACTTTTCAGCCATTCGAATAAGGATAAAGGTGCTTGTTTGAAGTGTTTGTTACCTCTGCCCTCACAATCTAGTATCTAGTTAACCCTGCATTACATTAGCTAGTGATGTCTGTTTTCAGATCCTTTCTTAGTTTCCCTGTCAAGCACATTGTGCTCTTCTGTAGCTCTTGAGATTTGGGCATATTAAGTAGCTTAAGTTTTGTCTGCACTCAGACTGTTGAACAATCAGAGCTGTTGTGCTAAATGGAAGTTGAGGATGGTGAGGGAAAAGGCCTAGGAGAAGGTATATCGAGGCCTTTTGCCTTTCTCCTGCCTTTCTCTTCTCTTCTCTCTACATTAATCACATGACTGATAGTTTCTTTTCAAACTGTAGGTAGCAGTTGATTATAAGCAGTTACCTGTCATTCTGTGTCACATGCTCCTCAAAGCATGGCCAGCTCCACTTGTCTGAAACGATTCTTTTCTTTTCTAAACCAAAACTTGTACTGAGTATGAGCTGGATAACTGTGTGAGAGAGAATATGGGAAAACTAATGCTGCAATACTGAAAGACAACACAGGGAATAGCTGATGATAAGTCTGAAGTCATGCATAGATATCAGCAGATGTAAATAGACGGAGGTGTATGAAGTATGTTAGGACATGGGGTGTTTGAAATAATGGGAAACTGTTGGCACTGGTAGCATTATGCTCTTCACAGCACAGAAACAAATAGAAGACACTTGGGAAGGAGGTCATTTGGAAATTAATGTAATGTGCTGTGAAAGGCAGAACATAAAACCTACTAATGGTTAAGCTGAAGACTTTTGTATTCTACCTACTGCCATAAATCAGGCTTTCCAGCACTGGACAACAGGCAGTGAAATCTGGCTACTGAATCTGGGATACCCAGCACACATTGCAGGTATAGAAGCAACTAGTCTACCTGAGACTTTGACAGAGCTAGTTAATGTTTCTAATACTTGTAGTTCTCTGACTGATAGACTTAATAGATACACCTAAAGCTGTGTATTCGAGTTACTGGAGTTTTTTGTGTATTTTCAAAATAGCAGGTTTTTTAAAAAAAATCATTTCAGCTTTTAGAAATCTAATGTGTGCCACATTGACGCAAATATGAAGAACATTTATAAGAACACTTAAATGCACTTCAGCTAAATTTACAGTGAGATTTGAGCACTTAAAATGCAGGCAATACTAAGACTTATTGGGTAAAAGAATGACACTGATTCTTTATGTGGCATTTTGGTCCAGGTAGAAGCTTGCCGTGGAATAAGGGATTCACATCAAGTAGCAGAATAGTCAGTTGTGTCTACTTGTTAGGAATGTGTGACAATGAGCTGTTTTGGACAAGTGAAAAATTCTGCACAGAAAGCAGAGCAGTTCTAACAGAAGCTGTTAGCTAGCTTTGCCAGGCTGCCTAGGAAACACCCATGGAGGTCTGTTCCTGTTCACCTCACTTCACATGTAGGAACCTGGCTGGACTGCAAAATGCAATGCCCATGCTTCAGAAGAGCCTGGCTGAGTAGTTTTTTTCCTGAAAAACATGGTGGAATTTGTTTCTCTTTTTCATTTTAGAGATGTTTCTTGGTCCAGTGAATCTGTATGCTCTTTGTAAAATTCTGGTTTACATCTGCCACCTGTTCTTACAGTGCGAGTTCTGCTTATCTCAGGACCACATGAGTGATCTCAGCACCCTTGTTTGTTGACTTACTGCCTTTTAATAAGGCTCTTGGTGCTTCTATTTGAGTCAGCCTGGCATATTCCAGTAACATTACTCTATAGTAACATTATATCCCTGCCTTGTAACCAATGTTATACTCACAGAGCATTAGAATGGGAAGCTTCTTTTCTTACTCTCTCTAGCATCTTCCTCCAAGTTTTGGGGGAGGTGACCTGGTCCCCCAACATAGAAAGTCCCTGTGGTATGGTGGTTGGTTATAAGCTGGCAAGTTATGGGGTGGGGTATGGGGGGAACATACGTGCAAAGCATGAGGTTAGCTAATAAGTGAAGTTTTAATAGGGTAAGTCTACAGGATCCCACACAGTTGATCTGATACCTGAAGCTCAGGCCAATCCTAATTCTTATTTGTCTATCCTAAGGACTAGAATACCTTTCTAGCAGGACAAATATTACTGTTTTGAAGCCCTTCAGTACAGTATTTTTTAGAGGCCATACCAGAACGCAGCCTGCATAAATGATAAAATAAGCAAAAGTAAGCAAGCCCTGCTTGCACGTAGTAGGTAGTAATTTATAATTATGCAGTGAAATTATTAAATACAAGTTGAATAAGCCCCATGTATAACCAGGCTAATTGTAAAAAAGTGTTTTACAATACATAGTGTGTTTCTCAATTCTATGCTTCACGATAATTGCTGTATGGCTGCTCCCGATAGCATTATACACTTGAAAATATATGCTCATTTTGCATCCAGGCAAACACTGACCATTAAACTGGACAATGAAATAACCACAGCATGCTTTCTATCTTACAAGTGTCAATAGAATTTCACAACAGATTATTTCCACTAGCTCACTTCTACATTCAAATAGGAGTCTTAATAATTAATTTTCCTTGATGAGCATACTGGATTGACATCTGCTTGCAATTCCCATTGTCACATTGAGCTTAGCATTTTAGTTTGAATCACAATGAAATGTCTACAAAATACTGCAGTAATATCCCCATTTACTATCAGTAGCTCTTAAAAAGTATCAAAAATATCAAAGATGTCAATACCTAATGCATTACAATATGTATGTATACACTATATCTACAGACTAGGAAAAAAAGAAAACCCTGCATATGAAATGGCATATTTCATGACTTCAGTCTATTCCTA
Organism: Agapornis roseicollis; assembly: GCA_002631895.1. Taxonomy (NCBI): domain Eukaryota; kingdom Metazoa; phylum Chordata; class Aves; order Psittaciformes; family Psittacidae; genus Agapornis; species Agapornis roseicollis. The sequence continues at coordinate 90,535 of NDXB01013988.1, forward strand.
CTCTGAACAGTATATACACTCCTACAGCCTATAGAGGCAGAGGTTACTGTGTGATATACACATACATATCTGTAGTAAAACAGTATCACTGTATCATGTACAGTTAGAGCTATACACAGTTCTACACAGCACATCACATTTTGGGCTCCAGCAGATTGAGTTTTGAGTTTTTTCAATATGTCATTGATGAATGAAGATTTCTTTTGTCTTAAGCAGCTTCTTCAGCGGAGCAATCAATGCCTGCATAAGTAAACTTCTCATATAGGGTAGTGTTCACATAGGTCTGGGAAGGAAATAGAAAGAGTATGATGCCATGTGTGTTACCTCAACAATCACAAACTGTATTGAAATTACTCATGGTCTAAGTCTTTTTTAGGGATTCATTCTTACCTTCCTTTCTTCTAACATCCTGTTCAGTGACACCAGTATCTGAGCAAATGATGGTCTTTCATATGGTTTCTCTCTCCAGCACTGTCTCATTAAGTCATACCTTTAAAAGTCAAACACCAACATTTGATAGTTTAGATACATAGAGAAAAGCTACAAATTCATGTTCATTGGAAGACATTGTACATTCCATTTTTCAAAAGAAAATGGATTCATATATAGCTGGAGTTACATTTTGCACAGCTGGTTGCTGTCTGAATAGAATTTTCTTTTTCTCTGGAATAATCAGAAAGCTCCCTTTGAGCTAAAGACAGGACAGATATGTAAAGAACAGAATATCTGTCAGGAGCAGAGAGCCTGGGAAAGGGTTCATAGCAAATAATAGTTTGTGGTAGTTATAAAGGGACTTACATAATTATTTCCACTTACGCACACCTTTAAAAATGCTTTTTAGAAAAATATAGTTTTTGGTTTTCCTGGAAAAAAATGTTTGGCTTATTAGGTCCTTGTAGACATTGTGTATTTCCTATAGCAGATCCTGTGTTACTCTGTTTTGTTGGGTTTTTTGTGGTGAGGCAGTTACTTACACTTCATCATCACAGTTGAGAGGCTTTTCCAGTCTGTACCCTTGAGGCAGTTTTTCATAGAGTTCTGCACATGTCATTCCACAATATGGTGTTCCTCCTAAAGGAGAGTTTAATAATTGTCATGAACACAAGGGATTTTAATTAAAAACAGTTTAATTTCTTAACAGAAATGAAAACAAAAATGACTGACACCCAATCCTAGGAAATAGGATTTGCAGCTACATTTTTGTTGTTTATGTTTCCATTCTCCTTAATGCATGGAACAAAATGAAAGTGAATATAAACTTTTATCGTCTGTGGGACTGGCCTAATCTTCTCTACAAGCCTGAGGGGCTGCATCTGATTGTATTTGAACTGCCTTTGCAATACTCTTGATGGTAACAGACAAGTCTTTCCTTCATTAGCATGTTATTAACAAGATCTAGTATGGATCCATGGAGCTATTACTGTCAAGCTGGTTTTGCCAACTTTTTACAAATACTTGGTTGCTTAGACTCTTGATTTTCCACACTGCAGGGTATTAGTTCCTATCCATGTCTAGCACAAACAGTTTAGTAAGGAAAGCTAGGAAGAAATTAGAAAGCAAGAGTTCACAATGTACACCTCAGACTATGAGTCTCTTGGCAGCAGACCATGGGGCCCATTCCAGGGCAAAATGTAAAGGCTATGTAATAGTAGCTTTGAATGGCTGGAGGCTGTTCAAAAGTATCATGATGAATAGAGGCATGTGCAGAAAGGAACTCTAAAGATTAACATACAAAAATCTTGTAGGTAGATGTTTGCTCCTCCACCACCAAGAAGTCATTAAAACAGAGGTCTTGATTAAAAACTCAGGAAGGCTAAGGAAAAGCCAACCATCAAATTCAAAACATATTGGACGCATATATACTATGTGACATACTGTATTATATTTTTAGATACAAGCTAGGTTTTGGAGTGTAAAACATGGTTAATAGGGTTTTCTCATTTAGAATGTTACCTGAATAGCAAATGTGATAATTGCATATCAAAGCACACTGAAGGTAGAGACAATTTAGCAGAATGAAACAGTAAGAAATTAAATTGGTTAGCAAGTTTTTTTTTTTACAAACTGAGTGAATTGAGCTGGCTTGTCTCAGGCTAGATTATTTCTGTAATATAAAATTTAGATACTCACCTAAACTAACAATTTCCCATAAAAGGACACCATATGACCATCTGCAACAGAGGGATATTATGGAGTGCACCAAGAATACAACAAGATTCCATATTTTTAAATGGTAGACAGTTTTGCTAGTATACAGAGAACACAGAGAAGTGCGATTCATTCTGTTCTTTTTTTTAATTGAATTTTGCATAATGAATGACGCAGCGGGAGCAAGATCTTTAGCAAAATTAACTCACAGTGAGTCCATCAACCACAGACCTTTAGTAGACTGTGATCTCTCAGCAAACACTGCTATTACAAAACTGCTTTGCCAAACAGCACTTTCAGTTTCCTGATGAAAATATTGAGTTCCTCTGGGTCTCCCAAGGAGAGAGATTTCAAATGAGAAATATAGCTCAAGTAGTGGCTCCAATGCAGCTTCCTTGTGAACAGAGAGTTTGTTCAGACACTGATGATGGAACAAAATTCACTTTTTTTTTGTGAGTTTTACTTTTGACTCCATTGCGCACTCGTGCTGACATAGCTATGGACATTTTTGAGTTAAGCGTGGATGTCATCCTGGCTGTCAGCCTTTTCTTGCTATTGAAAAATACTTCTTTATTTAAAAAAAGGCTACTTAAAAACATACTTACACATCACTGTTTGTGGTGTAAACACTGTAATTCAGAGATTCAATTGCCATCCATCGCACTGGAAGCCGTCCCTGGAAATTATTTTATGAAAGGTTATTTGTTGGTGGATGGTTGGAATAGCAGTATGGCAATTTATACCCCAACAATTGTTCCGACTGTTACCTTCACAAAAACTGATGTCACTGTAAGTTTTGTCAAATAAATAAAGGTATTTCTTTAAGTTGCTTGTTTACTTTCCAAAGGGACAGCTCACACTAAAGCTGATAGAAAATTTATCCTGCACCTAGAGGAAATGGAAATAATTCCTAACTGATGTCTTATGATGCCTCTAACCAGTCTTGTTCCCCTGATCGCATGGTATTATTCCTGGTCTGTATGATACTTGTTACAGATCTCTGGCCTTCAAATCTTCCAAAGCATTAGCTCTGGGCAGCTGTTCTTTCAGCTCACAGATGCTGAAATACCTGTTTACCATGTTGCTAACTTTTGCTTCATTTAATAGAATTAGACTAACTTGCTTCGGCTGGACAAAATCTGGCATAAAAATGCTATTTTCAGAGCAGTACAGATCCACCCACACGCACATATTCTCTTCATTTGCCAATTGTGTATTATACGGGCAGCCTGCAAAAAATCTGGAGAGAGGACTTCTTACAAGGTCCTGTGACAGGACAAGGGGGAATGGCTTTAAACTGTCAGAGGGGAGATCTAGATTAGTATTAGGAAAAAGTTCTTCCCTGTTAGGGTCGTGAGGTGCTGGCACAGATTGCCCATAGAAACTGGTTTGGAGCAGTGTGGCCTAATGGAAGGTGTTCCTGCCCATGGCAGGGCATTGGAACTGGATGATCTTTATAAAGTCCCATCCAACCCAAACCATTCTGTGAACGTCTCATAACTGTCTGCAAAATTGTTGATTTTACTACAAATCATATTCATATAAATAATTTTCAATTGTACTATAAACATGGTATAGAATTTATTTACAAGTAATGTACATATATTAATAAACAATATAAATATATGTGCTAATGTATAACATTTAAAGAATCAGTTCTGTAGTACACATAAATTTGCATTTTTTGTTCATATGAAAACACAAAGCAAGAAACGAGAAAATGAAACATGAGGAAAATGGACTATATCAGTTTCTTTTCATCCTTACCATGGTCTTCTTAACATAAACTTCTTGACCCCTTGATAAGCCAAAGTCAGCTATTTTTGCAACATAATTTTCTCCAACCAAGATGTTTCTTGCTGCTAAATCTCGATGAATGAACTAAAATAATAATAAAAAAAGAAAAGCCCAAAACAAAATCACTATAGTATCTATAAACTTTACATATATTGTTTGAGTGCTATATTAAAAATTGTAAATATCCAGAATAAGAACAATACTCAAACCAAACAGCTTGGAATGTCACTACTAAGAACATTTTAAACTGTATCTGAAGATGAAAGCAGTTAGTTACCATGTTGTTTGTAAGTTTTAATCCCTCTTTCTAGATTCCCATGACATAGTATTTGGTAGGGCTAAGTGGAAGCAACAAAATTAAACTCATCCAATGTGTGCTATAGAAGCTAAAATTAAAATCTTATTTTGATGTCACTAAAAAGCATAGTTCCTGTAAAAGGAATTGGTGTGCTTTCAGTGGGTAGAGAGCCGAAGACTGACCTGTTTCTGGCTCAAGTAGTCCATCCCTCTGGCAACATCTGCTGCAAAATGCAGAAGTTGCTGAGAGGAAAGTGTAGATGCAGTACTGTTGGCAATAGCAAATGCTGGGTCTGTCTCTAGCACTCTGCTTTTACGAAGGAAGTCCAGTAAGTTTCCATGGGGGGCATATTCAATAGCAAGATAAAGATATCCTAATGAAACATTGAGATAGTGAGCACATCACAAAATAAAAGATGATCAGTAATAGCATTTAGACACACTACTTTGAGCAAAAACCAAATAAATATAAAGCAGGAGGGGGAATATCAAACAGCATAATTCCTATGTGCAGAGGAGAATTTAGAGTTATTGATGAACAGTTTCTGAAGGATTTATATGGGCCAAAACCGAAGTTCATCTGGCTTTTTAGCAAATGGTGTAGAAAGACCTGCTTATGAACTGATGTTTCTATGGGCTGTATGAGAGGTACAGTGGGTTTTTTCAAACAATTTGTTTCTGTACATGTATTCAGGAGTATCTTACCTCGATGTTCGCATGCTCCCAAAAGATTTATGATGTTGGGATGATGACCAAGTTTACAAAGAACTTCAAGTTCTCCAGCAAAGTCTCTGTGATCATCTTTTGAGGCATACTCTGGAAATAAAATAAACATGCATTTATGTTTTCCATTGAACTGAGTTTATGACCATATTGGTGTCGATTATGAGGACTCTGGGCTGCTTGGAGCACTACTGCTTCAGCCCTGATAGGAAGAGAAAAAACTGTAAGGTCCCTGAATATTTGTTGAAAAAAGTAGCATTTGTCAATCAAAGATAAAAAAGAGAGAACCTAATTTCTGTAGCAGCCATTTGCAGAGAAATAAAGCACCTTTATTCCCACCTATTTCTGCCTATTTCTATTTTATAATCTACCATGTCACTTCCCTTATTACTTAAGAATGTAAGATGTTGTAGCAGATTGTGTGAAAAATCTTTCCATATGTGTGCTGCTGGTTATTTCTGCCTGCATGCAGACCCTGGCTGTTTTTAAAATTATCATCATGCTTAAGGATGTCTCCCAATTTGCCTACATAATGGTCTAGCAAATTGCAAGAATATATGTACATTCTTGCAGTATTCTGTGTATTGTAGTTTTCTCCGCAATGTGGAAGTCGTGCCCAATGAATACAGCAAAGATAAGTGATCCTCATAATATGTGTATACATGTATAGATGCATAGACACAGTAGTCTCTGAATGGCTAAGGTAAGGCAAGATGAGCACATGCAGTGCCCTAAGGCTAGCTCTGCACCCCTCTCTCTCTTATATGCCTCTTTTAATGGCATCCCCTCTGCTAGTGAACACATACATGAAGTTCATTCTGACTTATGAATTGAAAAATACATAATAATTAATGATATTAACATTTAATGAGAAATATAAACTAATACGGCTGTGCAGAAATACAGTCTTTGCCAGGCACAGGTTCTGGCCTAGGAACAGCTGATAGAATTTCACTAGCAAATTTGAATGTTTATTTTACCTTTAAGAAAGGGCTACTAAGCATTTCTTCTGACATTTGAGAAATATTTGGAACAAACAACCAAGGAAAGGCTTTAGTCTGAAAGTCTTGATCTTTACTACCTTTCATCCTTTTAATTGCAGCGTCCATGCGTAAGCCGTCCTTTTTAATGCGTGCTTTCAGAACTTGCCCAAAGTTGCCTTCACCAATCACATCTTGAAATTTTATGTCATTCCACTCAAGAACTGGATAAATAGTGGGATCTGGGCTGTTCTTGGCTTTCCTGCTCAGGGTGAGAGTACCTGAGTTAAACTGTACAGCTGGCTCCTCCCTCTGTAACAGAGTTAAGTAAATGACATTAACTGTAATTTATGCTTTACTGAGCAATGCTCTGATTACACTCCACAAATACAGGTGTCCTCACTCATGTACACACACACACAGAGCCCGATCCATCTCTTGCTTACACAAGAGTAAGTACCATAGACAATTACGTCCACTTTAGACACTAACTGCATCGAGTGCTTCTGCCCAGATCCACAAAATTAGTCAGGTTCCTAATTTATACATAAGTACTTTAGTAGACCAAGGCCTAAACAGTTTTATCATCTTGAAGATGAAGGTGGTGGGCAAAAGTCATTTGGTAAAACTGATCTCAAAAGCAGTTTTAAGTCTCAGGCTTGAGGTTTATCTTGCACTAAGCTTGGATAAATCCTGTTCTGCTTAGGCTGAGGAAAGAAGCAGCAAGGTGTCCTGGGTTCAGCAGTAGCAGCCATTTTTCTCCTCCTTAATACTGTGGTTTTGACTCAGCCCGGGAGCAGCACTGATAACACCAATGTTTTTAGTTGCTGCTCAGTGATGTTTGTTCTGACCAAGGACTTTGTGAGTCTCATGCTCTGCCAGAGAGGAGGGGAAGCTGGGAGGAAGCAGAGACAGAAAACCTGAACCCAAACTAATCAAAGAGGTATTCCATACCACAGCACGTCATGTCCAGGATGTAAACTGGGCCAGTTACCCAGAAGGGTTAGATCACTGCTTGGGTCAGGCTGGCTATTGGTCAGCAGGTGGTGAGCAGTTGCATTCTCTTCCCTTGCTATTTCCCTTATCATTATTATTATTGGTGGTAGCAGTAGTGATTTGTGTTATACCTTAGTTACTGGGCTGGTCTTATCTCAACCCGTGGGAGTTACATTCTTTCCATTCTCCTCCCCATCCCTCTGGGAGTGGGGAGAGGAAAAAAGTGGGGAAGTGAGGGAGCGGCTGCATGGTTCTGAGTTACCAGCTGGGCTTAACCACAACAGAAGGAAACAAAAGAGAGAGGTAATGGTCTTCCTCTATTCCTGAGGAGACACCTTACTTCAGTTACACATTCCCATGAAGTACTTCTGTGAGACAAGTTTTAGGAAAGGAGCAGGAGCTATTCTGTGTGGACTGGGACAGATGATCTTTTTGGATGAGACCTTCTGTTCCCTGTTTATGAAACAACCTGTGCAGATATATACAGAGGAGCCCTTTGGGCCAGCTTTATTCTCCAACGGTTCCCCTCTGAAGTGAGGGAACAGTACCAGAAAGAAAAGACTACAGCAGGATGCAAATACATATATATGTATATGTGTGTATACAGAAAAATGTCTCTATGTGATGTTACAACATTTGGCAATTTCCTTACAGCCACAACTATGATATTGCCATTGACTGATCCCTGGTATGCTGTCCCAAGGTTGGAAAGCCATGACAGAATAGTCACTGATGCTCAACAGCAATGTTAAGAAATACTGTCATTTTCAAAGTCAGGCACAACTCATAGAGGGAGAAAAGGCTCCTCCATTCTGTGTATTTGGTTCTTGTCATACACAGGTGTGACAAAGTAGAAAAGGGAGAATGATAAATGGCATGAAGTCAGGTTTTCTACCTCATAGTTTACAGCTGTGATTGCCTTAACTCCAGGGTCACTAGCAGAGAAGCTTTACAATAACAGTACTAGTTGCACACATGAAGAGAAGCCAGTATTTGAGGAGGCTAAGAAAAGGGATTTTGAAAAAACAGGAGGAGGTGGGGCCAAAATTAATAACGACACCAACACAGGAAAGCCAAAAACGCACCACCACATTTTGGAAAGCTTGAGCCATTCGGCGCTGGAAGTTGGCTCGCTTTAACTGCAGCATGATGAGAAAGGCCAGGAGAATTGTTACACAGGTCATCCCTGCAGAGCCAAGGATAGCAATAAGTAGCATTTTGCCTCCTTTTGATTCGTAGGAAGCTGTCAAGAAAACACATAAGGAGTTCATCATTGTTTCCAGCGAATTCTGAGAAAGCCATGAACAATACATAGCTAAATATTCCTGTCTAGTAAACTAGATAGAGACATAGATTTATATCCCTTTGTTTTCCAAAAATGTCATAGACATTAGATGCTCTGATTTTCAGATGCACAAGCACCTGCAGGTCCCACTGAATTCAGGCAAAGAAAGCCTGAAGTCACATTCAGTGATATAATAGTCCTGTTATATGCAGCTCCTTTAATTTGTGAGCTGATGGGCACTTTCTGGTGGACACACACAAAGGTTACACATTGTCACTTCACCAGGGCCATGCAGTGAACTGAAAATCAGATTTTGGTGATGCTGTGTTGCATGCCAAAATTAAAAGCAAAAGAAAACTAGTATTAAAAGAAATATATTATGACTTTGCCTTAACTAATTAGCTTATACCACTGGGCCTGGTATGTGCAAATCTAGCATGCTGGAATAACCAACCTTTAGTTTCTGGAAGAGTCTTCAGTTCAAACGATGTGTTTGGGTTGCTCAAGCCAATGTTGTTCTGAGCATTAATCTGAACCTGGTATACAGTGTTTGGCTCAAGACCCTTGAGGTGGTATTGAGTAATGCTGGTGTTCTTTATGATAATATCAATGTGGTTGTACTCAGCCTTGCCATAAATTTTGTAGCTGATGATGATGGAGGAGATGGAATGACCCTCAGCAGTTGTCCAGGAGATGACAGAAGATGTGTCTGTGGTGTTAGAAAACCTGATGTTGTATGGTGCAGGAGGGATTCCTGAGAACAAACACAAACACACACAAAGTGTTGGAGTGTACATCCACCTTTTTCTCCTTCCTGCAGTGAGCCAAACACTTTCCTTGGTGCTTTTGCTGTGCTAAATAGAAGCAGAATTTGTTGATGAGTTATGGTAACTGAATGCAAGTTTTATGAACTTGCTGTGCTGTCACCCATATTGCAGTACACCATACTTCCAGCAGAGGTTGGAGTGGTATTAAGTATAATCCTGTCCTTGGATTGTCCAGAAGATACGAATTTTCTGAGCTGTATGTAGGGACAACAAAATAGCTTTAAGATTAGAGCAGAAAAGTTTAACTTCCTTCCATACTGAATCATCATTCCCATGTGATTCCCAGGTCCCATACTTTCATTGCTTTATGGAGAAATTCCCTGTCAGGGTAAAAGCTGTTAGAAAGAAGGGAAATCAATACCAACATTTCCACTAATTTCATCAGAAAACCACCACCGGGGGTGAGTACTAGACCTGTGAACACAGCCATGGCTACTAAGCTAAGTACCTGTTCCTGGAAAACAGCACCCTTATGTTTTTCTTAGTGCAATTTGGTGTCAAATCAACATGGTGTCCCATGATGGCCATTGATACGTCTGCTGATACATGAAAGATCTCAGTGAAGGCCTCCTCTCATGATCTGCAAGGAGGAAGAAGCCCACCTTTCTAGTGTGTGCTATAGGCAGTGGCACACATCATCCATGCAGGTGGACATTTGTTTAGATGATACTTCATTCAGATAGGGCATTTATTGTGGCACTAGGAAAGAACAGTATTCACACTCACGGAATTCAGGTATGGCCACTGGTCCTCAGTGTAGCACACAAGTACTCTTTGCTTACAGGGGTTTTACCTTGCACTGTAACTTCTTTGATTAACTGCTGACTATTTCTATATTGAATTGCAGGGTCTGAAAGGTTTTTTTGAGTAATGAAAGAGGTTGGAGTAATGAACTCTGGGATCTCATCATTATGAGGAGGAAGAAAATGCTGTGTATATCAGAAGCATGAATTGCACTGAAATAAAAATATGGATTTCCAATCTTCCAATTTGTTTTTCTCAGTTTTTTAAAACTTGTTATTAGTTCCTGATAATTTCCTGTGTAAGAATTTCTTTGAACACTGATCTATCTACATAATACTGGTAATAACAACCACAAAGGATCATCAGGAGCTGAGTTACCAGGACATTGGATTACATTTAATGTAGTCATCAAGTGACAGTCAGTCTGATTGCTGCAGGAAAGAGGAGGAATTAAACAGAAGGATGTGAATCAGCTACTTACTGTCACTGAAAGTCCATGCATACAGATAGTTGCTCCATTCTCCTTGGGACCTGGTGTTCACCCGTACCCTGCACATGTATTGCTGTCTAGGCTCAAGATCTTTAATGATCAGGGTGGACATATTTCCTGGCACTTGTGTAATAACACTGCTCTCGTCACCGTTGTCATTCACACTCTTCCTTTCCACTTCAACACGAATGTCATCCTCTGTCCTCAGAGTTAAAGGATGCCATGACAAATTCAGAGATGTCATACTTTTTGGAAAGAGAGTGAGACCTTCTGGTGGAGGAAGACCTTGGAAAAGCCACAGTAAGACAGGGAACAACATTTCATGTCTGGTATGCAAGCTAAAATAGGGGTACCAGTTATTCCCAAACACTTGCCCTATCTTGGGATGACAAAGGGTAATTCTCCCCACCACCCTACCCAATTTGGCAGAAATTACATCTAAAAGGTGCTGATAGTCCCAAAGTATCCTAACAATACCTATTGTGTCAACAAAAAGGTCTCTTTACTGAGCTAGTGTTGCATATGCGCTTTTTAGATGTGAGAAGCCAACTGTTTCACTCTCTTGTTAGACAGTTTCTGTTACAATACTATTTTGTATGTCTCTATTCAGTTTGGGCTGTATCCTCAGTGAACTAAAAGCTTTTCTTTTTGTTCAGGCATTTTTAAAGTAAACTGATCCAATACTAAAAGGAAGGACTGATAAAGTATCAGTAGAAAGGCCTGGACTGGCATGCAAAAGAAGGGATTTATATCTCCAACTCTGCTGCATAACCAGCCAAAATACATAAATTTTCCTTTCCCCGACCTCCAGTCTCTAAATCGGGGAGAGTAATTGTTGTGCCTTTTTCTGGTTAGGTTTTTTTTTCTTTTTACCTCTGGGTTTTTTGGCTTTTGGGGTGGTTGTGGGTGGTTTGATTTGGCTTGAGGTTTATTTCGGGGAGGGAGGGGGAATGGGGGTGTTGTTGGTTTCCTTTTGGTTTTGGGGGTTGTTTTCTTTGCCTGAGATTGTTTTGAAAGACTTTACATGCTTTCAGGTCCAGCCTTCTTTGCTCAAATGAAAGTGCTCTGGCAGAGATCAGGCAACAGACAACAGAGAAAAACAGCTGAAATGTCCCTTTAGTGAAAAGTCAAGGTGACAACTTACCAAGCGCAGCTGTCATGAAGCTAGCCTGTGGTCCAGGATGGCCTTCCCCTCCTTCCCCTCTCCGACTCAGCTGAACACAGAACTGATACTCTGTTTTTGGTTCCAGATTGTCCAGTCTTTTGGTTGTGCCTTTCACTGACAATGAAAGGGGAAAGTAAATCTCATGTTCAGCCCATGCTGAAAAATGTTAAAAACGAAAAGGTTTGGAAAGCATTCCTGAACCACCAAACACAGAAGGTGAGATAATCAGGCTCTTCTTTTGTTCCTGATTCACTAAAATAAACTGTGTAGAGATATGAAACACTTATTTTTAAGTTCAGCTCCAACCCAGTTTAAGGGATGTTTCCACCTTCCCTTCCTTCAGGGCAGACTGGTTGCCTGGGCAACGACCATTGGGTTATCTTGGATTAGTAATGACAGTCATTTGTTACTTGTTACTGCAATATTTCATAGAATATTATAGGCCTTGCATAAAATGTCAAAACAGGTCATCTAAATGTCAAAGAGGTCATCTAAATAACAAGCAGGCTTCATTTTGCTTATACTATTCCTTATAAATATTGAGGTAAGCTATTTATCTCACTAAGGGGCACAGTAGAAAAAAGGGAAGATTGTAGATGATCCAGAACATCTGCACACTGCTCACTACTTTTGAAAACCTGCTATGTACATGGGAGCTTTCAACAGCTGGGCCCAACACTGAGTACTGTTTATCTTAATGAAGGAGAGGGGAACTCCTTGGTTACTAAAAATCGAATTATTGACATTATACATGTGATACACGAAGAGCCACATGTCCAATCATAAAAGATTTAACTTTGGTGTGTTATAGTGTCTTTTGAGTCTAGTCAAGAGCAGACACCATGTTATATTTCAGCATGCAGCTGAAGTTTGTGTTGAGGGGATTTAAAAAGCATTCTCTTACCTTCCACAGACATCCAGGACTGATAACGTTTTGCTGGCTTGTACAGGAGTTTTGTTGACACAACAGGTCCATCTCCAAGATGTAACTCAGCATTGATATCAATTATGAGAAAATTATGTCCACTGTCTGTCAGCCTTGGGGCATACTGTGGCACAGGAGGAACTGACCAAAAATGCAAATATTATATCAGCCTTTTCATTCCCTATATTAACAAAACTGCGGTACCTTCCTAGATATACAGGAAAATAGAAGATAGTCCTTAAAACTCTTACAGACATTACTTCACATCCTAAAGCTGTCAGTTTAGCTCTTTCAAAAAAAAACCCTTCACCTTTCTTCTAATCCTTATCATTAGTTATTTTTAAAATACACAGAATTACTATGTTGCTTATAAAGGGTTCCTGTTCATATTCTGACCATAGATATTTATTCAGACATTTTCCTGCAGTGTAGAGAACAGAAAGTTCTGACGTTACAATATAAATCTGCCCTTAAAATTAGAGGAGGCAAAGACATCTGAAGGGATTCATGCTTTTACCTTTGACTGTAACTTGAAATGGTTTCTCTGCCATTCCTGCTACTGTCTGCACACTGCAGACCCAGGTTCCTGTATCTCGGAGCTGGATTCGATTAATTGTAAACATGGCTTCAGAGCGATTACTGGTAACAATTAGGGAAGGCTGAAATGACCAAAGACATACAGGGCCTGAAAAATGTGAGCATTTAGCAATATTACCAAGACACTTTCTCACAGTTTAGAAGCTCATCTAGAGTTTAGTGATATCAATAGAAAGGATTTATATTGGTGAACTCCATAGTTTCATTTGAGCTCATGAGGTATCTCAGAATATAGAAATTTCAAATTATGTTTGAAAACCATGATATGCATTTACTGCAGATAAAATCAATGCAAGCATCAGAAAAAATGGAATGCAATTAGTCAGGAGCCTACCCTTAGGACAGTTCCATCTTGCTTCAAAAGTTTAAATTCTTCAGATTTTGGAAGTGGCACCCCACTTGCTATACAAAAAGGCTTGAACTCGACGCCAGAATTGAGTTCTACAGGATCTAGTAAGTTTTCTATTCGAGGTGGAAGGTCTGCTGAACCTACAGAAGATGCATAGTATCTAAGTGTCATCCTTCAAACACAACTTTAAAAGTCAGCACCAAAACAAATTTAGGTGTATAGTGATCATAGGCAGCATAGGCTTCACTTGAGGCCATATGCAAGAGCATGCTTACCAAAGCCAGCACAGTTACGTCAGTGTAAATACCATGTGAGAAGGAACAAGCCCAGTGACTGTTCTTCTTTCTTTTCCCCTCTCCTCTCTTTCTCACTTGTGTTCTAAAGCAGCAAGAATTTAACTATGGCAAAATCATGTACGCATTTTGTATTGAATGTACAGTATCTATTTGCTCTCTGTTTTGTCCAAGTTCAGTCAGATCACAAGAATACAGTTTGGCTGTTTGGAACACAGAGTTACTTTGCTGCTTGCTTCTGCACTTGAAAACGTTTGCAAATGAATAGTGGATTTGTCACTTTGTTTATCAAGCAGAAATAATAGATGCTGAGTGCATCTATTAAAATACTGCTCATGAACCTTCCCTGAATCCAGAGGGATTCTAAACAACATATGTTCAGCTTTGCAAGTTTAACTCTCTCAGGCAGACAGAGCTTATTTAAACTCTGGGGTTGTCTTGGTATTTCAATTATCAATTTCAGACCATGAGGTATAGAGTATAGGAACGTATGTACATGAATAAGAGGTTGGTAATGGTAAAGTACCATTAGCAGCTACAAAAAACTGGTTGAGCAGATGGCATGTAAGTAACTGATATTAAGGTCAGTGTCAAATCCTATGGAGTAAGCTTGAAAATCTACCTCTAATGAAAACAGAATCAGATGAAATGGTAACATACCAGTCTGTTAAATGCAGCATGTGAGGCAGAGGCAATAAGGATATACACAAATGTCTGGACCCCTGAAATGTAATTGGCAGAGCAAGGATACCAGCCTGGAGTGGTAATGCTGTACCAGCATGAAGATCTGTTTTGTTTACACTGGGAAAAGCCATTTACTACCGTGTTACCTTGCTTTACCTTCTTTTTCACATTGCAGACCATGCCATCCGAGGGAGCAGATGCATCCCTTAAATCTGTCGCATGTCCCTCGATTTTGACAATTACATTTGAGTTTGCAGTCCGACCCATAAAAACCAGGTTTGCATTCTGCAAGCATATATGTTTCCAGTTAGTGTAAAGGTTCTAGAAAATGTCTTCCATTAGTTCTCAATCTCATACATCAGTTCTCCAATAGGGTCTAGTTACCTCAGATGGTTTGAGTTTGAAACTGTATTTGTTAACACTAAACTGTCCCCAAAGTATCCTGAGATGACACTAACATCAGAAATGTATCCATGTCTGTCATTTGTAGACTAGATGTCAATGTGAAAGCTTTTTCTATCTCCACTTTCTTATCACTTAGCCCATTGTAGTGTCCAAAGGCTTCACCAGTTATGTTACCGTTGAACAAGATGGCACATATTCTTAAAGGAATATGTGCCTTGTATCCCAAACAGATTGTAGTCTAATAAAAATGAAAAAGACTGATTATACTCATTATTGTTCAGCAATGTATGTATGTTTGGCACTGAATTGCTCAGTTTGGTTTTTATATATACAGAAGGACTGTAGCTGTTAGAGACTTTTTAACATTTCAGTAGAACATCAGCTCATTTTGCAGAATAATTTGAAGAGTTTTTATCTTTACTATCTGACATGGTCATCTGAGATGCATAAATATATTACTCCTTTTCTATATAATGTAAAATCCCCTGTCATTTGCTCTGCTCTGTTAGCTCCCTTCTGTATTTCCTATGTGCAGCACACTAAGCACTCTACTATTCTTCATATTTTTGCTATACCTTTATCACATTCCAGTCCCATCCATCCCGTGGCACAAGAACAGCCGTATGGATCTGGTAGACAGAACATATAGTTTCTGCAGCCATAGTTTTCTTTACAGCTCTCTTCGCATGTTTTGCCAAATGTATTTGCTCCACAAGCTGTTTAAGGGAGAGAAGGAAAGACCAGCCCAACACTATTAAGTCCACGAAAGATACAGTGCTTCTAATAATACAGCTTCAGACAACAGAAAACATAAACTAAAATAAAAAATAGCATTTTTACCATTCAAACAGCAGTTAACAATTTAAGCCATGTCTGCATTAATGGTTAAATTCAGGCAGCATAAACAAACATAACTTTCTCCCATGTGAGGATCCATCAGCAAATCACCCATTGTTTTGAATATGCTTGTAATGAGCTCCAACAATAAATCCCCTTTATAAGCCATTTTAATATAAATTGGACAAAGAGTGCCATAAATAATAAATACTCTTTTTATAGGTCAGTGATATGAAACTGTCAAGCTAAAGGTTTTGCTTTTCTGATAAGGTCAGTGCTACATTAGAGTGGTTCAGATGTCGATTATTCCAACATCTTAGCTCTAGTATTTGCAGCACTGCAATATATTCAAAGTATCAGGATACATACAAAGCACTGAACCCCAGAATTGCTTGGGGAGATCAGAGCAATGTTGTGCCTGCTGTAATTCTTCCAGAATCCAAACTAATTGTTACAAAGATATGAATAAATAGATATATACTGTTGATATGCCCCTGCAGAGACAAATCACGCTGTGGACATATTTAGCACCTTTTTCATAAGCAGCCAGGGAATCTCTAACCCAGGGTCTTAACTTCCCAGTGTTAGTGTATCCTTAGGATCTGCTATTCTACCATGCATTTAACAGTCAGTCAGTAGCTCCAGGGAATCACAGAACAATCTAGGTTGGAAGGGACCTGAAAAGACAAACTGGTCCAGCCTTTTGTGGGAAAGGAGGCTAAATGAGATTGTCTAGCACATTGTCCAAGTGCATATCAATCAAGAAAAATTGGAAACAATATAATCTCTACTAGGAGAAAAGAGGGAGAAGTTAAATGATAAAATCACAGAATGGTTTGGATTAGAAGGGACCTTAAAGATCATTCAGCTCCAACCCCCCTACCATGGGCAGGGACACCTTCCACTAGACCAGGTTGCTCAAAGCCCCATCCAACCTGAACTTGAACACTTCCAGGGACAGGGCAGCCACAGCTTCTCTGGGCAGACTGTGCCAGGGCCTCACCACCACCATAGTCAAGAATTTTTGCTGATATCCAATCTAATCTAAATAATCACAACTACAAGAACAACCTTATTAATTCAGGGTTCATCTCACCAACACTGTCCTGTCTCCAGCACCAGCTGTAAATACTATAGATATAAAGAATAAAACATTGATGCCTCCCTCAGTACTCTGCTAACTTCTGCTACTGAGAACAAATTAATAAGCAATCTGTGAAAATAATATTTGGTTACCTTTCTCACATGTTTTCCCCATAAAACCTGGAGGACAGATGCATTCCCCAGTATCTTCATGACAAATGCCATTGTTCGTGCAGGAAGGGCAGTGGGAGCTACAGGAAGGGCCCCATTTCTGAGCTTCACATCCTTTTATGGAAAAATATAATGACATTTTTTTTGTCTTCTTCCCAGTAACAAATCAAGACTTAAAATTCTTTTTAATTAAGACAGACAGTAAAATATATGAAAATAAGATCCCTATGGACCCCCCGACAGCCCACCCTTCTGACCTAATGTAAGGAATCACATTTTTCACTGTGGTTACTACATAACATCTTCAACAAAGAAACTGAAAAAGTCTTCCTTGCTTGAAACTAGATGTAGAATTTTTAGTTTGCAAAAGTAAGTTTGTAAGTTGAAAAATTTCAGATTTCTATGCTTGTAGCACGGATATGAGGCCTAAAATAGACCCGGGCTTCACCTGGACTTGGTTGTACTGGTAGTAAGCCAGCAGGAACAAGCTTGGCATCACTGGTATTATACCAGCATTTGGCAAGTCATGATTTTTTCCTGTAACAATGTATTTCTTGGGAGTTTGTTAGACCAGATTCGTGTCTGTTATTTCTTTATTGTCATCACTGGGTCTTTATAACGATGATCAATCAGTTGATGACTTGTTTCTGAACTAAATGGACTGAGAGCAATCAGTTGTTTCAAAGCTTGTCATGATTCTCTTTCTCACTTCATAATTTAAGAAGGTACTACTACCATTAATCTTGCCAGTGAGTATTTAGCTACTGATTTGATAGAAGCACAGCTCCAGTTCTAAACAAGTATATATGACTTCATCTTGCAAATGCTTAATCTATTCCTACAGGATGCAAAGCTCAATGAAAGTAATAAACTGGAAAGTCCTGATGCAGGCTCGCTAAAACTGAGTAATCCAGGCTTGGTTCAGTTCTGGGTTTTTATCAGAAAGCATTTAATGAATCAACATGGCACTTGGAGCTCTGTATCTTCCTTCTCCTGGAAGGAAATTCTTACATGTGGATACTTTAAAAAAGCTTTTTAACAAGCTTTTTCTATAATCCTAATTCAAAGAAAGACAGGACACGTTTGAGCAGTAGCATCACCCAGGTTTTTCCCAGTAGCTAGGATACACAAGAAAAAAGCCTGTGGCAGAATTTATGGCTAAGTCTTCTGCTGTGCAGCTTGGTAGTAGTGTAGAGAACAGGTCTTGGATCATTTTATTTAAAAAGGTGGCAATAGCTTCAAAATCCAAACTCAAGGCATTGTATTTATTGATTTGTGACTCCTGGAAGCATCCTGTGGATGTTAGCAAATAAAATATGTTTTAACATCAGAAACATTTTCTCTATTATGTAAGATATTTGAGCAGCTATTTATTTTTACAAGTCAGTTTTAGATTTCTATGTTAATAGAATATAATATTCTTTATATCTGGTGAAAATAGACATGTAGAATGCTTAATGGAAAATATCCATCTGCATTGTAAACTGGTCCTGTCATCCACTGGGAGATGAACTTCAAGAGCTAACTAAGTCTGGGGTAGTTAGTGAAATTAGAATAATGTGTGCTAAAGATGATAAATCTTAGAATAAATGGCATTTGGATATAGCCCATCCTAAGGAATAGAGACATTTGAAATTCCTATTTTGTACTCAGACCCATGTCTTATTTTCATGGGAGACCCAGTGACACCTTCTTTGTTCATACTTGATGTTTGAAAAGCTGGGATGCTGAGAAGAGAGCTAGTTGTGCTGGCAAAAGCTAAGATGAATTGAACTGACTCTGATTTTTTCCTCTCTTAGCTGCATAAATCAGTACCAGCTTGTACCAAAGATCCTTGAGAAAAAAAATCTTCTGACATAATCTGAGAGCAGTTTATGCCACGAAGATTCTGGCCCTTATTTGGGCATAGTATGTGTTTCATTTCATGTTCATCATGACTTTAAACAATTAATTCTCAGCACACATTAATGAAACTTACGTCTTACAATAAGCCTTGTGTAAGCAGAAGTAAAGAGGTTTCCTCCTATATATCTGGCAGAGTAAACCCCTGCATCTTGTGGTTGAACTTGAGAGTAGGAGACTTCTAGCTCCCCTGGTACTTCATGCCTGGGCACAGAGTGGATGAAGGAACCTGGGGAAGGAGCACAGAAGTCATTCACCCTCTACAGACAGAAGTGAGTTTGCATTGGTTATTGAGGAAGAACAGCTTGGATGAGCTAAACAGAATCTATTTGTTAGTTATGAATTTGCTCTTTAGCTAAACTAGTTTTTGATAATTGGAGAGCTGCAGTAAAAAATGAAGCTAGTTCCTGAGGAGATTTGGTTGATGAATGCAACAAACAACTACATGTTCAGTGCTTCTTTACAGGAATATTGCTGCAAATGCAGTGATTAAAAGGGTTAATTTTGTTTCTTACCTTTTCCTGAAGTGAAAGGTAACAATCTGTAAAGAGTTTCATGTGGCTGGAAGGAGTCAGACAACAAATGCCAACCAGGTCCTACTTAATCTGAGTAGCAGAAAGATTTCCATAGCAGACCAAAGCAGGAAGAACAGAGCTCAGTTTTATCTTTTCTTCTCAGACTTAACATGTTTCTGTCTCTTCTATATTTTGTTTTTCACCAGGGAAGCTTATCTGTGTTATTCTAGGTTTGCTGTAGTTGGTCATACATGCTTGCTAAGTAATGCAATAGTATTTAGTCTTCTCCCATCGCTCTGGATCACCAAGTAGCTACATTTGAACATTTGTTGCTGTCAAAGAGAAGTTGCATCCACTGGGCTTCAGCACCCTTGGGATTCATTGCACTCACCTGCCAGAGCAAGGCTGCTGCAGTCGGCTAACGCCAGATCCAGCCAGCTGTCCCCAAAATATATATGCATATGCTCACACACCCTGTGCTGGTAAATCCAGCAACTAGCAGACCCATGCAGCAGAACTGGGCCTTTACATGTACTGCATGTGCACAAAAGACTCACGTGAACAACTCAGACAGCCTAATCCTGTTCTCACTTGCCAGCTAGTCCAGCCTCATATACACCCAAAAGTGGGTGTTATGGTCCAGACCTACAGCCTCTCTAATAAATGGCTCTCAGACCTCTTATCCTACTTGCTGGCTTGAATTTCACTAGTATGTCACGCACACACTTGCACACACAAATGGGTCCCTGATGTAACTGGCCTTAGACAATCTCTCTATTTGCTGGCCCCAGACATACAGGCCTTTTAGACCCCTGGCATGTGTTTCCAGTTACTAGGAGTCAAACCTGTTGTGTTTTCTAGTTTGGCCTGAAGGTCACTAGCAGGTTACACGTATGACCACCAGGTAGACAGCACATCTATGCTGAAGAATAATTAATAATAGAGTTTAATAAGATCAAACCAGCTGCAGTGTAGAGCTTGGCTGAACCAGTGGCATCTTTTACCTGTATCTCGCCCCATTTTTCCACGCTTGTTCCTTTCCTGTTCACTTGGACCCCTCCCTTTCTCCTTTTGGCTCTTTCTTTCAATATCCTGTTATTTCACACATCCTCATGCTCCCTCTCAATCATTCCATAGTAAGTTTGCTCCTTCCCCCTGAGACTCATGATAATCTCACTCCCCGCTTATACCTACAAAGCTCTGATTGAATCTGCTCAGGGTTTTGTGCTGCTCCCTCAGTGGCCCTCAGAAGCTGCCCTTTGGTGTTTCCTCTGACATCTGCTACTGCTTAGGGCTTGTGTGTCTGGTTATTTATTACTTCTCTTGTTTCTAGTCTTAGCCTTTTGTGCTGAATGACCATTCACCAGATGATACTCCCGCAAATCAGGTTCCCTTACCTTCTACATCCCCTTAGAGTTACCCTGATCATGAAACAACTTTCTTCACTTTGCTGAAATAAATTAGAAGGTAAGCAGTGTCAGGCAGGACCTTTACTATCTGTGATCATATGTAATATCACGTTATCAATTTGACTATAGTCAAACTTCAGGCAGCCTAGAATCGTAAAACTATGCTGAGGATCATAACCAAAACGGCAAAAAGATCTTGGGTGAGTTTAGTCCATGACAACACATAACAGTTCTTCAAGAAAACAAGGACAAAGAAAAAAGATTAAAGAATGAAGGAGATTAGTTCTGAAACTGTGAGTTGTGGTGTTTTGTTTAGTATTATTATTATTGTTGTTGTTGTTGTTTGCATATCTTTTGAATTACAAGCTGCAGAACAAGCTTGGCAGCAAAGTATCAAGAAAGCCTTATAGTCTGTCAGCAAGGTTCACTTTCTGTGGCTTGTTTTTCAAGATGGCACATTTTATGTCAATGTCTTAAAGCAATCTTGTTTAGCAGAACAGTCTTATTCTCCAGACAGCCTTTGTGAGGGTGTGTAAGGGGGAGGTGGTGTTTTAAATGACTGAAGTGGAAGACTGCAACAGTTCGATAGAGCAGAACAAGTATTTTCTTTGCCAGCTGCTGTATCAGGAATCCTCAGGGATGCTATTTCAGCTGTAATCTCAGGTGGAGAACTTGACCTACTGTCCAGAGTCATGGTTAATTTGAGGCTTTTTGCCAAGTTTCCAGTTGGAATCCCAGCTGAGACAGCATCATGATATAAGCACTCCTGCTCTGACATAGCAGCTGGTTCTTGTATGAGAAAATGCTGACAAGAGATCATGGAACTTCCTTGGGGACCCTGAAAGAACAAGTGATGGCAAACTTTGTCCCCTGTGCACTGCTTGGTTGAACCTCTGGAGAGCAAGGGAACAGTTCTTTGAGAAACTCTGCTTTGCATATTGCCCATTTAAAAGGCACATGTTTGGTTTTGGTTTTGTTTTCTTTTTTTAATTTTCTCTTTCAGCCAGTAAAGGAGTGCTTCAAATAGTCAGTAACTTGTGTTGAGGCTGACCCACTGCATGCACTCTTTTGCAGTGTGTTGACACTTCCTTACCTCATCCTGGTCTATTTACTTCCTATTTCCTGGTACATCACTGTAAGCTAGACTATCATTAGGCAAAGACGGACCAGTACATCAAGTGGGCTTTCTGCAACTGATTTGTTGCAGTCTAACATTCTGAAGGCACTGTGAGCTTTAGTGTCCAGTGTCAAGCAGTAGTAGCACATAGCTGAATAATGAGTTAGATGTGATTTAAGGAACGTCTTAGTTAGAAAAGTTATGTAATAGATTTTACAACCTGACTAATTTTTGTTGTTGAATGAAATAACAATTAGATTTTGTTGACAGTTTTGTTTTCTAATAGTAGATTATTTGTGCTTAATTTTCTTAGCCTGTAGAACTTCATAGAAGTTAAGTGGCCTATGAAAGACATTTAAAGAAGGAAAAGTATGCACTTGAAAAACAGTTGAAATGTAAATAAGAGGTGCAGTAACTAGGCCTTCACAGTGGCACAGAAAAACAAAACAAACACAAACAAAAGCTAAAGTAAGCCAGGCAAATACAGAAGAAAATCAAAAGGGGAAATAAGAAACAAAACAAAGGTGTGAAGAGACAATTTGACATTCTTTTGGAAAAGAAACAGGTCAGTTCAATATACTGGATATGGTGAGTGGCTCCTTTAGGGAACATTAAATGCATGAGGAATTATGTCTCCTCCAGTTGCACAGCATGGGCATCACCAGCAATGACTCTAACACAGTTACATGGCACATGGGTAAGACTGACAGCAGAAAGAGAAAAGACAAGGGAGAAAGGTTAATTACCTACCATTTTTGTAGATCACTGCATCTTCCTCTTTTGCTGCCATTCTAATGAAGGAAATATTCACATGCTCTCCCTTATTTGCTGTAACAGTTAATGCTACTGGATGGAAAGAGGCTGAAAACAGAACAGAAGTATGGGATAAATAGCAGCAGTTGTTATCTCTATCTAGTCTCTGGCTGAAAGCTGAGAAAGGTTTACAGCACGCTCTGACTCAGATTTTGATATTTTAATTTCTCTATAGCACACACTGACTCTGTCACCAGCAACCTCAGTTCTTTGTTCTGGCTGACAACAGAACATGGGACATGAAATAAAAGAAGTAATTTGATTTTGGTGGAGTAACTCAAAGCACTTCCTAACTAGGAGCTGCCACAGTCTGCATAACACTTCCTCAGGTTTCTTCATCCCTTGAGACATTTTTCAAGCAGACTGAGTAAAGCACTGGAAAATGCATTCTAGGGAACAAGCTGTCATTGGCAAACACAAGTTAGAAGGTAAGGATGCTTTCTTCCATTTAGTTGGAAAATTCCACAGGAAGGCTATGAAGTGTTTTGAGAACAAATTCAGGTTTTTGACCATTTTTAGCTCTGAGTTGTTATGTCATACTATCATTGATAGGTTGGTAGCAAAAAGAAAAAATAATTACAGAAACTCCTCTAAAAAGAGGCAAAGTTAACTTCCAAGCTCTTCAGCTTTTTATTTGAGTGAGAATGTTACACCTCTGTACTTTCGCTTTTATACCACCCCGGGGAGTGAAGCATTGATTTTCACTAGCTCCTTTTGTCTTTCTGGTTTTGAGGCTGTGTAGCCTTAGGTTTCCTCCTGTGCAAATTCCTCTTGGGCAAGTCCGTCCTGCATCTTGTTTTTGTTCTGCTCCTGGGAACCCACTTCTGCTGCCACCTGCCTCCCCAGCAAGGTGAATGGGACATTTCTGACAGAAAGACCCACCTGAGCCTCTGCTGGAAGGAATCCTTGAAGAGCGGTTCATGCTTCTAGTCAGCTCTGCATTTTTGCACAGGTTCCATTTCTATTAAAGTCATGTTTATTTTATTGGGAATATTTTGTTTAAGGAGCACGCACACAGATTAGTACAAACTATTAAACAACTTCTTTATAAAAGGTTGACATTTATTTATAGTCATGTGTCTTTTTTCCTGTTCATTATTAGAATACTTTCAATAAAATATACTTTGGTTCATATCAGTGGTTGCAGAAAACAAATTTGGAGTCTCTAGCTGGAATTTGGCAGCAAAGAAATACACAGAGATAGGATCAGAAAGCAGAGGAAAAATGAACTAACTTTCTATTACATTATATATGTAAGAGAGCTGTGAAAAACGAGTAGGTAGAGGTTACATGCAGTTTGTGTAAGGCTGAAACTGCATTAGCAGCTCCAGTAAAATCTAAGGGGGAAAGAAGGGTGGTATTTATGTAATATTTGAGGAAAAAATATTTTAATACTTCTGGTTTAGAATGGCATTTTAATTAAAAACCAAAACCTTAGTGTTATGTGATATAAAACTAAAGAAAGAAAAATCGAGTAAAAATGAAGACATTTCTATCAATCCAAGACAGTCTATCTCCCAAAATTTTATTTCCTTGAGAATTTTAACAGATTAATGTTTTATTTCTGCTTAGAAATAAGACAACTATAGAAAACTCACAGCTCTTTGCAGAATGGAATTTCTATCCCTTGTGCAGTTCTAGTGTTTATGCTTTATTCTATCCAATTGGTTTCAGCTGGACTGTTACTGCATGATACTAAGCATTTGCATAGGGATCTGTTGAGCATTTTACATCTTACCTTGACACTGGTACCTGAACTACCTCTTATAAAAACATAGATTTTCAATATAGAATAATGAAATCAGATCTCATTAGAAACCATCAAATAAAACTGAAAGCAGTCTTACTGACTTACTGTCAGCCCCTGATTTAGAAATTATTTATGAATAAAAAATGCATGGTGAAAATCATGATCTATTTAGGAAAAAAAAATTCAACAGCTTACTCAAAAATGAATTTCTAGTTAGAAATGATCCTAAGTGGTTTATTTGCAGTGGGTTTTGGACCAAATTTAGTGAGGCCTTAATAGCTGTTTTAACAAGATAATAAGTTTTTTCATTCCCATTTTATTTTCTTTGTATATTGTTTAGCTTAACCACAAGACTTCTTCTTCAGAGTATTGTTGCAATGGAAAAGAATGCACACTCCCTGGTGGGCTCAGTTCCAACTTATTTTTAGATTTTGACTTGTATTTCACATCTCTAGTGTGTCAATTCCTTATAGAGACATAGTGAACTGAGTTGCAGGGCAAGTGCCATAATGCTCTGATGTTACCATTTCCATTATTGTCCCTTTGCCCACTCTGGAGATTCTGTGTGTGGGAAACTCACTTTCTTATATGAAAATACACATTTAATGTGTAGAGAAATAGCATAAATTATATTTGACTTGATGCAGATCAGGTTACATATTGTTATTTTTCTAGATATGTATGCTGTAAACGGTATAAGCATTATTCCCCAAACATATATGAAAGATAATCTGTTCCCTCTCATTGTGTGTATAAGTATTCCGTAATCATAGAATTATGGCTTGGTTGGAAGGGACCTTAAAGGTCACTCAGTTCCATCTCCCCTGCCAAGGAAGGGACACCTTCCTCTAGATGAGGTTGCTCAAAGACCCGTAAAGAATTCAGGACAATGAACTTGTTTCTTTCAGCATGGCACATGTGTAGAGTAAAATAGGAAAATTAACATGTTGCATTTCTCTATCATACAGCAAAAATCTTACTGTAACTGGTAAGTACATAATCAGGCAGATGACAGTTCCCAATCACATCAGTAGGGCTACCCAAATGATTAGTAATTAGTGTTTCAGCAGCAGTGTTTCAGCTTCTTGCCATAAGGCTGCAAAACAGTGGATTTTCAGCAGTGCTTCTCCTTGCTGTGCCTTTTGTCTCCTCAATGGGAAACTACACATTTCAAGTCTTGCTCAATTTTTGGCATTGAGAAACACATTCTGCTTTTAAAACTTATTCAGACAATAACATAAAAGGGAAAAAGGCCTGTTTTCCAACTATAGATGCTTTGCCAAACCTCACAGTCCTTCACTGACCTCTTCTTCCTCTCTCTGTGCACTTTAATAGCTTTGAGAATTTCTGTTGTGCCTCTTTCTCACCCATCTAGCCTGATTAGATAATACACACGCACCAACAGGTTGCTAGCTCAAATTCTGTCAGTGGAAGCTTTTGCAGAGAAAGTCTGAGAAATGGATTCAGCCGAGGAATTATCCAAAGAAACCTACTTAACCTCTGGCATGAGTGTTGTGTTATTTCTGGTTAGAACAACTTTGGACACATAGGAAGCTCTCAAAGTTTGATTACTTTAAATTCCCTGCTCCTAGGTCCAGAGATACAAAGCGCAAAAAACCAGATTGATCCAAAAGACACTCTTCCACTCACAGAGGTGGTTGTACATGACAGTCAGAGACCACTCAGCTCACTGAGACTAGCAGCTAGTATCAACCAGTTGTCTGCATTTCATTACAAAACACAGGCTTGAGTCAAGACTATCTTTGTTGACTCCAGACTGGCTTGCCATGCTGGTGCCCACCTGTGTCAACCAGAGATAACTGCCAGCCTTGCAAACACTGACACACAGAATCCTCATCTGACCACCATACAGTACCTCTCAGTGGCATCTTCATGGTGTGTATCCTTGTCACCTCATCCTTGAGTTTCCCTTCACAGTAATACGCTCCAATAGTTTCACTGGCCTGTTCCCTTTTCCACACCACTGTTTTGGCTGTTGGTCTCTTCAGATCTTCATTGACTTCCAGCGGTTCCCGGTGTTGGTTTGTCACGTCCTCCTGGTCTCGGTCTATTGTGATAGACTCACGGGAGTGCCATTTGGAAGTGATGCAGATAAGTGCTGTCTCAGAGTTGTCCACCAGAGGGAATGAATTGATCAGTATGAGGTCCAGTGCTGCTTCCACTTTACCTAAGGGAAAAAGCAGCAAGTGGAAAAGGTTTTCTGAAGAGTTTGTGAATGTGGCTGATCAAATCACCAGATAAGCTGTTTCACTCATTACTTGGGGTTCCTCTTGCACAGCTTCTGTGCAAACCAGAAAGATTACAGATTAACTATTCCACTACACTGACATTACTGTTTACTTCTTATGTCATGCACAGATAGAGCTTGTTCTTCTCAGAAGAAGAAATAAGATCACAAACTTGTGGAATTTCTTTTGGAAAACCATGGGTTGCAGAAGCAGACATATCTTTGAATAGTTAGACATGTACATAAATGTCTGAAGTATGGTGCTGGTAACAAGGTCAGTGGATCATTTTCAGGGTCAGTTTGATAGTGTTCCTTTTACATTCTTTACATGGATTTAATACACATGAATTGATATGCAGCAGATATATCTTTCAGTTATGTGAATTGGCGGTACTTTGAACAGTTAGAGTATTTTCTGACAGCTGTTTTTATGAATCAGGATTAATGGTTTCATACTCATGCACAGGTTAACCATTTGAAGCCCTGACAGACAGCAGCAAGAACTATGGCATAAAGAAGCCTTCTCAGAAACAAAGAGTAAGTCAGCAGCGCTAGTAGAACCATTTTTTATTAGGTTAACTTTAAATCAATTGATAGTGGCTCCTTTTGCTCAACAGAACTGCCAGAAATACACGGGGATTTGAAAATGGTAGCTACAAGCCTGATTAAAACAGTTTCTGGCAGAGTGCTCCAGATTCAGCTGTTGAAATGCATGTAGCAGGAGGGAAATACAGCGCTCCTATAATCAACAATTTGCAAATAACAGGCGTTTCCCTTTACTTTTGAAATTCAGAGTAAGGAGAAGGGAAACAGTAACATTTTTTCCAGCTGAAACAGGAAGAATACTTGATTTGTTTTATTCACCGCATCTATTTTCCTGCTTTAAATACAAGTATGTTTTGTATTTACACAGAGACACTTACTATTTAGTGCCACTCAGCTTCCAAATGTTCCTCAGATTGGAAGGAAGGGGTATAGTCTTAGATAAGGGAGGTCGAAAGGTCTTAGTGCTGACTGCAGTCTTTGCGTGTGTCTCTCTAGTGCTCAGGACCAAGGGAGGAGGTCCTCCTCTGCTGTCAATGCCAGCAGCCACTCTGGGGACCTAAGTATCTTGACAGCACACTGACTCTCACCACACCCAGCCAGCCTGCCACAGTTACCACCCTCTAATGTGCCAGCCCAGATAACCTGCGGTTACATAATGGAGAAATGAAGCCTTCTGGAAGGGATGCAAGGGCCGCTGCAGTTGTGTGTTGCGCAAAGGTGCCGGTCAGAGAAGTCCATTCATCCTGCTGCATGAGCAAAAACTAATCCTTGAGCAAAGTTACAGAAGTAAGTGATAGAAACAGGGCCACACTTATGCACTCATGTTGTAGGGCATTCGTCTCAATGTTTTTACTTTTATGTGAGGAGCACTTGTGCTCTCTCTATGGGTCTGCTGCATCACCTGAAGGCAAGTGTAATTCAACAGATGCCAACACCGAAAGCAGAGGGCTTCGGTTTCTTTCAGCAAGGATCACATGCCAGGTACAGCATCTTAAAATTATAAACTGCAAGACCCTGATTTCTGCAGAATTCTGTGAAACTCAGCATCAAATCTGGATCCAAACTCCATGACCTGATGTGTGCTGAAGGTGAGGCAGGGTACTGCAGACCAGGACTGTGCCTAGCATCCACAGAGCACACAGCTGCACCTGTTTTTCCAGTACAGGGGTATGGGCTCAAGTTGCTGGGGTCCTACAGACGATGGCTGCTCTTCCAGGGCTCAAGTCTCATTTCTCTATCATTTCTCTGTTCTCCAACTCCAACACAGATTGGAAGGTGAAAAGAACACTTCCACCCCCACGCATCTCAACCTTTTAATACACTAAGTAAAAGCAGTAGAAGTCTGAGTTTTGAGGACTAACTTTCATGTTGCCTTTGATCCCTATGCAAGATCCCTACACAAGAGATAGCAAAGTAGGCTCAGGGCATTTGCTGAAAGCTTTTTTATTTCTTTGTAGTAATCAAATTGTGTAATCAAAGTGTAGAACAATCACAGCTCAGGTATATTTCTTATTTACTCTTGTGCTTATTCCAGATGAACCAAAATCTAGCCACTGGTGGAAGGATAGAGTTCTAATTGATTGTCTACTGCAGAGTAACCTAGACACCTGCATCAAGCAGATGGAGCGCAGGTGAAGTTTCGTGTCTTTTAGAGAAACGCTAGAAGGCCTTTATTTGTCTAAAAGGGAGCAATACCTATGCGTAAGTATGCAATTATATGCCAGGCATAATTTGACAGCTAAGATTCCATAGCTGGAATATCCTACAAGCAGAAATTAAAATATATAAAAGTGAAATCTTAGCAGTAGGAACAGCTGTGCTTTAGGTGTATTTTGGGGGGAAAAAAATGAAAAAAGCACACTAGCAGCACACTGATTAGAAGGACACTCAGTTGTTCAACTCAGAATCTAGCAGGACCGCCAATTTAAATCAGCCTAGGCCTCTGAGGTGATAGAAATCCTTTCTTTGACTCCACTGAGAGCTGCTACCCTCAGACTCGGGGAAAAAAAAACAAACAGAAAAGTGTAAAATATACATATGCTTAGGGATTCCTACAGCATCTCTTTCTGGTAATGCAACTTAAAATAACCCAACTGGCTTTGCTAAAGAGGAATTCACTTAGTCTAGCAAAATTTAGGCAAATCCTACCCTTGATATTAATGAAGACTTTGAGTATGTAAGGACCAAATTAGGACAACAGGATTTAGCTCTCTGAGTAAAGCACGAAAATACAGACAGGAAACTCCCTGTCCCTGTACCCATGACAGTTCTCTGTGCTTCCTTGAAAAACTCCTTTGACTCCTGCCCTGGTCCTTGAAGAACTGACCTTATCAGGAAGGCAATTTGCTGTGCGTGCAAATAGATTCTGAGAAGACACAGCACTTGCAAAAGACTAATGCTGGAAATGGGAGATAACATGCAGGGAGGATTCGTTGCCCAGTGTTTACTCATTGTGGTGCAGTGCTTTGGGCTCTTCCACCACAGGGAAAATGACATCCTCTAAATCAGTTAGTTTAAATAACAGCACACTCAGTATAACCCAGACAGCAAAATGAATGTAGGGAGACATTTGCTGTTCCTGTTCACTCAGCCACAGGGCTGTGCTCTCCCTTGCTAGGTTACACCTGGCTGTGTTTTTGAGAACTTCTCTAGTACATGTGCTCCTGGGGAAATTGTGCTGAGCAGAGAATTAGTGTGTATCACACTGTCATTGTAGCCCCTCTGTGGTCTCATTCCCTATCAAAATGCCATTCATACAGGCACAGGGTCATTGTGTTTTCTGAGCTGTACCGTACCAGCAAAACTCAGTGAGGACCAGCTGGAAGAAAAGGCTCTCAGGAATTCCCTGGAACACATCCCAGATATAGGTCTGATCAAAGATAAAGTCCCTGATAGAGTTTAAAACATCATTTTGCTTGATCAGAACTGGTTGTAGAGACACTAGTTAGGAAATAAAACTATGCAGCAATCTTGAGCTGAGATAGTTAATGCCATAGCTGAGTACATATAGCACAAACCTCACAAGAGCAGAAAAGTGTTACAATTTGTCCTCTTGTCTCAGAAAGTCCTGCCCAAATACTTCCAAATTTATTCTGTTAACCCTTGTTTGGCCTCAGGAAAATCATGGTGAATATTCAAAACAAGTTCTACCTAATGTGAGGCCTTTGCGGAGTTGCTTGGTAATTGAAAAAGTGCTCAGTGCTGTGGAGTGGCTAATGTAAGGAGAAGCCAGCAGGATCAGCTCTATCAAAGTAAAGGATAACCATACCCCACTGCCCCCCAAACACATTTATCACTAGCCAGCACTTGCAAGGTGTATTGAGACTGCAAAGTTCTGAGTAAATATTCTAGCTATTAACTGAGTACTGGTGAAAGACAGTAAATTGTTTAGACATTACATGTCTAATTATGTATTTGTTTTCCTTATATTTGTAAAGCTTTATTACTAATTGCTTGAAGTGATGATTCTATGATTTGGGCCTTTCTATGATTCTGTGACTGTAAGTGACTACAAGCTGGAAGTCCTTCCCTTGGCGTTTGGAGCATAAGAGAGGAAAAAGAAGACTTATGACAAGAGGTAAGCAGAAAGATTAATACTTTAAAAGTACTAATTATTTAATACAAGAGGGAAGAACAGAAAATTCCAGTCAATTGCACCCCTTTTTCATCAGGTGAGGCAAGGGGAATAAAAGGGATAAAAATAGAATCAGTGCTTGGTTTAGGTTTGGTGTTATGCTGAGAGTAAAGCAGTCATAGAATCATAGAATTGTAGAACCATAGAATAGTTAGGGTTGGAAAGGACCTTAAGATCATCTAGTTCCAACTCCCCTGCCATAAGCAAGGATACCTCACATTAAACCATGTCATGCAAGGCTTCGTCCAACCTGGCCTTGAACACTGCCAGGGATGGAGCATTCATATGCAGTCGGTTGCATATGACACACACCGCAGTATTCAAAAATCTTTTTGAGACCAATGGAAACGAATGTCCCAGACTATCAAAGCATCAATCTTTTCTCCTTCAAGTCTCTTTAAAAACACTACCAGGCACTTCCGCTGCTTGGAAGAACGTGGTTTGATTTAGAACAAACCTAACTTGTTAAATAGCCTGCATCTCAGCATTTCTCATTGTATCATGTTTCAAGTTCAGTTGTACCCTCCTCAACTGTATTTTTCTGTAGAAATCACACAACAGTTTAAAATAATTTATCTATTTAGGAACACAGTTGGCAATCATGTAAGCAACTTTGCCAGAAAGATATGGCTTTTGGTTAGTTATCACAGAAGTACTCAATAAATCACATTGATTTTTTTTTAAGTTATTTTTTATTGAGTAATTAGCTAATTTGGAAGATAATCAAGCCATTTGGCAATATTTTTCATGTGGAGAGTGGAACATATACTGCACCAGAATTTGGCAATCTTTCTTTCCCTTTTTATGTGCACTCCACATTCATCAATCTTGGTTACTTTTTGTTCATGCTTTACAAATGTAAACAATTGGTGGAGGGAGCAGTGAGGGGGAGCTTTGAAATCACGTATTCATCATATGGGCTCAGTAGTCTCTTAGTGTCCTGGGAAGCAAAGATAGCAGCAGTTCAGGTAATTTTGTCCTAGTGAGTCAGGTTTTCCTCTCACAGCTCAGTCCTCCACAGGAAAACAAGGCTGACGTTACTATTACCCAAACAGATTAAGATTCTCTGCCACACAGCAGCAGCGAGACAAAAATAGAGAGTCAGAATACTGCTGGAAAACAGCTTGTTAATGAGTAAAAAGGTCAGGTTCTCCAATGAAACCTTTCTTCTTGTCCACAGAAAGAATCTTACTGCTTGTATCTTATGTGACACTACCAAGCAGCTGTAGGACAGCTGACAGCTCAGATACCGAGAACTCTCACCCTTTAAAATAGAGGAGGAAAAGTCCTATGAAACTAATAAGAAACAAAAAATTAGTGAGCAGTGGGAAAACCAGAGCACAAGTGTGACAAGTTAAATGTTTTGTCAAGGCTAATGGTTTCTTACAGGCCCATGGGTACATTTGGAGCAGGTGAAGCAAATGCTTTCTTGTAAAAGAACATATAATTATTTTCTCTACATTTCATCAAAACAGTCTTTCAGGATGAAGAAGCTAGAAAAGAAACACTGATGCAGCTTGGTTGGGGGTTTCCTAGTGAGGGTGCCTAAATGCATGTGTAAGTAACCAAAATGTAGAAAGATGCTTTCTTAAGACATTTCCTGTAGACCATAGCAAGTAAAGCAGAATACAACATATCAGTAGAAACTGCATGCAACAAACAGCCGACAATATGCTAGGTAACACTGAAAAAGGATAAGGCATGTGGGATAACTTGACTAGGACAGACTTGTAGTTCAGCTTCATCTGGCTGGATTTGCAGCTAGCCAAATATGGGTACTACCATCAAGAAAGTACAAACAAGAGTAAGTATATCCAAAACAAGGGTGGTGTTTACAAATCACTTTACGAAACCACTGTGTATACTGCATAAGTATACTGTATGTTACTTTTGTGCATGTACCGAGATGAAGAATGCAAAATAACATGGGCAATCAATTAGTCTTCATAGAATATGTCAGTGCACAAAACATGCATAAGATTAACTGTCTGGAAATGCCCATGAGTGCCGGCTGCTGGATGGACATATCTAATACATCTTTGCTTGTACAGTACTCGCACTTAGCCACTGATTTTTCCAAGTAGAGTAATGGGAGTTGTTTCTGGTGCTAAGCACAGTTTGTGACTAATGAGGCTCAGGGCCCTGACTAGTGACAACCTGAAAATAACACAAAAGAAAATCATCAGCACAGTCAGAAACACAGCTGGAACTGCGCCGTCAAGAGAGATCTGTTGCAGTCCATAGGGGAAATAAACCAAGCCACTTCAGGCTGGGGAATATTTCCCAAAGGGGAAATAAACCAAATTGTCCACTTCAGGACAGGCTGACACAATGTAAAAAGTAAATAAATACCAAGCAACAAAATACCAGTCTTGAAGTAAAAAGTCTATATATATATATTACCCTTGAATACAGAAATGTCATTTATGAACCATTTCAAAACCCTTCCAGAACATAATAAATTCCTAATATCTTCACACCCTGAAAGTGTTTGCCTTTCCTAGTGCTGAATTACAAAATTAGTTTTGATGGATGGATTTTTTTACTTCTCTGCGATACCACCCTTGTTTAACATCATTAGTGCATGTTCTTAGTTTGGGTGCTAACTGAGGAACAATTATCAAGCATGTACCCTAAAAAAAAGTCAGCATTTTGAATGCTTAACAGGAAAGTCTCAAGTTTCCGCACATGTCTACTCTGAGACTGTAGTGGAACAGCGTCCTAAGTATGATCTTGCCACTAGCACAGGATCGATGCTGTCTTTGGACGATAGGTCTTCATTACAGTTTCTTGAAGATACTCATCCGTCTAGTGCCAGACAGGTCTTGCATCACAGTGGGAGCTGACCATGAAACTATACATCTGTCACACAAGTGGAAAGTGAATCCATTTTTGCTTCATTTCTTCTATGCCTACCCAACACTCTCCACATCACAATGACTTCTTGTTTTTCCACAGTGAGACAAACAGGAGTTTCGTGTTTAAGAGATGGGTCTGAGCCATGCAGGCTCAAATCTATGTGACTGATACAGATCATGTTTCCAACCCAGGTAATTCTCTTTGTGAAGGACCAATTACATATCTCTCTTGCCCTAAAGCAAGCTGCTAGCTGCAGTCAGTCCTTCTGACTTCTTGTCCACCTAATACTTTACAGATGAAATTCTTGTATCAGACTATTGCAAAATGTTACTTTAATTTTTCCATTAAATGAAAAAAAAAAAATCCATCCAACCAGCTTAATTATGACTAAATACTCCCAAAATCTAATATAGATATGTGTGTGTATATATATATATGAAATCTGTATCTAAAACAATAACACATGTTAACACTTGTGAATGTAGCGTGATTTCATTTCGCCCTCTTAGATTTTATTCCTCAGAGTCTGATGCAATGCCTTTTCATTCCTGATTACTCCCTGCTGCTGAAATGGCCTTTGGGAACACAGGCTTCCTGATAGCTACTCTACCTCTCACTGGGCCTGAACCAGGCGTATGCTGAAAGCAAACTGCAAGCTGAAAAATAGAAAGGCAAACCAGAGAGAATTATCCCACTTTTTTGATTCTCCTTGGGGTCAGTGCACAGAGCTGCCTGCTGTTGTTTTTGCCTTCTAGCTGCAGGATCAAGGAGCAATGAGTTAGTTCACAGCTGGAATTTGTTTCTTTGCAAACATATTGGCAGCAAGGTACCTAAACCAGAACAGCTGTCTTTCTCCCATAAGACAGATTTGTAAATCATGATTGTCCTAACAGAACTGTGCAGAAACACTAGCATTCAGCAGGTCAGAGATTCAACCAGTGATCCCTGTGGCAAGACCATCATTCCTGGATTAGATCAAGTTTACATCTCAAGAAGAGTCTAAATTACATGTAAATTTCAGACTCATGAAAAAGGCTCCAGGATACTCTTTCCTCTTAGTAAATAACCAAAGTGTGGCAGGCAGATGGGATTGCTTTGTCTCACAAATCAAATACACCTCAGGAACAAGAAATTAAATCCATGATTGGATCTGACAGCGGCATGTTTGAAGATATTCACACAGGCCTAGTCCTTTAATCATGGGAAGAATAATATTCTAACATGAGCACCTGCTCATGGTCACAGGTGTGTATTAACCAGAGGTTAATACAGGTTTTCTTTAGGTTAAGTTAAATTTAGCAAGAGAAAAACAGGTCTTGAAATTATTATTAGAATTTTTCCAGTCTAATTAAAAATCATGACTTTTTGTATATTTGAAGAGCCTACAGCATCATAAAAGTGCTTGTGAGGATGGTACTGTATGTTAAAAGTTGCTTAAATTTATAAATATATTAATGTGTCATGTAATAATGATAATATACGCGATTTATCAGGGTTTTTTTATATTGATCCCATAGAAAACACAGCCGTCAATGGGGATGTTAGAAAGCTACCATTGAATGCCACTCCACTGTTAGCTCCACTGTTACCCTTTCTTAAAAGGCTAAATAAGCTTCTTGAGTCTTTACCATATATGGGTCCAAAGCTAAATCACACACACACAGAAAAAGAAATCCAGTAGTTTTAGATTTAAGATTATTGGTAGAACAAAGCTATGGCACAGAAGATTCCATCAGTCTTGCAGAAGAGAGACACTGGACAAAGTATTCATTTCCTGCCAGAAATAGTCAAAGAAATGGGATTGAAACTGGTTTTAGTTGTTGCTGGTTTCCACATTCTCTTACTGATGGAGGCCATCTTGCTAAAATAAGGCTTACACACAAACATTGTTGAGAGTTAGCCCACTATGAGAATCTGAAAGCAAATTATCAGACCATTTGGGGATGCTAAAAGGGAAAAGGCCAGGTGTGACACTCATTCCTTGCTTTTTCCTCTGCCTTCCAAGGGAATAGGTGAGTCTGCAGCTCCTTTTGGTCATAACCTAACTAACTTAACTAGATCGTACCTAGTCACAATCTTGGGGTTTGCATCCATACTTCAGGATGGATTCCAGGATCATTTTGATTCTACAAAATGTTGACTGGAGTAGAATGAACCAAAATCAAAATGTGTGGTGATGCTCAGTCTAGTTTCACAAATCCCAGTAGGATAAAATTCAACCCCCTGTCAGTTTAATTGAACATTGCTATGTCAAGCAGTGCAAAAATAAGCATTTGTATGTATTTTGAATGTTACCTTTCAAATCAGATCTTTATCTCTAGCTGCAAATGGAGCACTGTTATTAGAACAACAAGAAAAGACATTAAATCAATGGCCATTTCTCGTAACAGGAGCCAAGCCAACAGTCTTCACTTTGGAAAAGGGTGGAGTGGATTTTGTGCCTACCCAGCAACACACCCAGAGAAGTCCATGATCACCGGGGACAAGGTTAAGTCAGTTCACTGTCTGCGTTGAGTGTAAAGCCTCCCCTGCTCAGGGAATGTCATTCCTGCTTTCCTGAACTCCGCCTGCAGTATCTAGAGGAAAGCGGGATTGCATTGTCTTCCACTGCTTGCCCCAGGAAACATGATATCATTCTCAAACAAAAGCGGGAAAGCTGACAGATCTATTGAGATGGGTGTGACTACAGCACACACCTCGCTGCTCAGCCCCTGTGGAAAAGGCACTGACTGGCAGCTCTTCAGTACGGAGCTGTCTGCACTGCCCATATTTACAGCTAATCTCTGCAGACAACTTTTGTTCTTCCCCTACTTCTGACTTAACAAATGTTGCTTGCCTGCTATGTCAGTTATATGTTTTGATGTAGAGAAAGAGCAGAGACAAGGGAAAAGAGTTGGGATAACTGGACTTCCTTTTCTTCTCTTTCATGCTGCTTACAGCACCAGGCTGTCTCCTTCAAGTGAAAAGCTGAACTGATCTGAAGGCTAAATAGGCTGAATCCATGTGCACAATTAAAAGCCAGAAAAGAGGATTTGGTAAACAATATGCTGACTATTACATCAAAGGCTAGATAAGAATACCACCAAACATATACTCAACAGATTTTAAACATGTATTTTGCCTGTATTAATCTCTAGCCTTTTATAGGTGCCAAAAGTAAAATTTGAAACTCATTTGTTCATAATTTCTCTTATGTATTTGCATGGTGCTAATTGAGAAGATTTATGAATTTTTAAGCTAGTTACACAGCAATGAGGACTTCTGCTTTTTGTTGCCACTTTCTGGTTTTCCTTGCAGGACAAGCTGCAGTTTTATAGCACATTACTTTCTTGCTGGACTGGAAGAACATATACATACCTCAGTGAAATGGTTAGAAAAAAGTCTAAGGTTATTGTGTAAATTGTATTTCTGTTTTACAGATTTTGCTTGGTATATTACCCAGAACAAACTGTCTAGAAAATTAAAATATGGATGGTGAAAGCAACACTCAAATGCTGAACAATTAAGAATCTGATGGCAAGAGAACAGGCTTTCTCAGGGCTCTGCTAGTGATACCTTCAGCAAACCTTCTCTAACATTAATTCTCTGAATACTATAAACTAAGTTTCCATGACTACAGTCTTACTGTCTCTTATGCAGATGTCTTATGACTAAATTCTGACTTGCTGAACTAATAACATTTGCTGATAATACTGAACCACTCCTTAGCTATATTTGAAATGTTATTAACTGATCATCTATAAGGTGCCTTTTTTGTCCACTGACTTTCACATAGATTCCAGTTCTCAAATCTTGTCTGTCTAAAAACTTGTCTAAGAATCAGATACTGGAATACCAAGAAATGTCACATTTCCCACCACACAGCTAGTTCATAAAATCACAGAGCAGATATTCTTGGGTAATGACACCAATGGTTTCAAAGTTGTGAGCTTTGTGAAGAAGTTAATACCATTAGACAGAAGAAAAACCCTGTTGTAGTCTCTGTTTGTGTCAACAAACTACTTCAACAACTAAAAAGAGGTAGGAGCAGATTCTACATGTGGCTAAACCCTCCCCAGCAGCTTGGCCACAGTCCTGCCCTCACTTGCTTTGAGAGGGCTGCAGAGAGGTAAGTGGACTTGCTGAGACAAATGCAAGTACTCATCTGTAAAGGTAAGTGCTGAAGTAAGGAGTAGGGAGTTGTGCACTTTGTCCGCACATTGCAAGAGAAACAAGAAAGGCATGATTGGTCGACCACAGATATTAAAGCAAAGGCTTACCTGAAATCATCAGGCTGAATCCGTAGAGAACTAGATGTGCTAAAGCATCCATGCTTTCCAAAATATATCCATCCAGTTCTTACAGTCAGTCATGGAGTATCCTTTTCTCAGGGCAGACGTTTACCAGTTACTGTTCTCCATTGTGGTACGCTGTTTACAAGTCACAGACCAGAAATCATAGCACTGGCACAGGCTGGAACAGTCTCATTGCTGTCTGAGTACAGGGAGTTTAAGTTCCTTTTTCCTGTTTCCTTTGTAGATTAGGATGGGAAAGGCAGGATCTTAGAGGCATTTTGTATCAGCAGGACTGCAGGGCAGTGCAAATCCCGTTCATCCAGCAATACATCAAAACGGTTATCTGGAGCTGCTCGAGAAGCAGGGGACTGCTGTTGGTCACAGTCAGCAAAATAGGAACAATGATGGCATCCTCCAGTAGGCGGGAGGGAGCAAATGAAAGCTTCTCCACCTGGGTACAGTAGGGGGAAAGTGTTATCCCCTCCTCATAGCACAGACCTGCTAATTTCTCATGGTGCTATCATATTTTCCGTCATTTATTAAACCCACATGTAAGCTGCTGGCTGCAACACATCTCAGCATACAGTAATGAAAATATGAAGTAAACAGTAACAAACCAACCAGATGAATCCAGTATAGATCAAAGCCAGCCACAATCCAGCAAACTACTCCATTAGTTCATGTGCTTCACTGGAAACAGTTCTGCTCTATGTTTGACAATTGGAAACAGACTGAAAACTTGCTGCAATAATAAATCACACCCAAGTTAGCATTATTATGACTTCAGTGGGATCAAAATGTTCACATTACTTAGCGGGGGTCTCAAAACTCAGAAGCTAAAACAAAACATAAGGGAAAAATACAAAGAAAACCACCAAACAAAAAGAAAAATGTAAAAAAAAAAAAAAAAAAAAAAAAAAAAAAAAGAAAAAAAACACAACCACATA
>NDXB01013988.1:129449-163401 GCA_002631895.1 Agapornis roseicollis
AAAAAAAAAAAAAAAAAAAGAAGAAAAAAATGGAAAGGCAGCACTCCACTGTTCAAACAGCATTGCAAATAAAGGGCAATCCTATTTACTCCTTGGCTAAATATAACCCATGGCAATGTGACAATGTAGCATTTGAAAGTCCTGTAGTTCTGCCAAGATGCTAACACCCAGAGTGACTTTTACAGAAGTAATTGAAAGTGAATGTTCAGCATCATTTTGGAAATGGGGTGTGGGTTGACCCTGCTTTGATTTGATTTCCTTAGCAAGACCTTTTAAGGCTTCATTTGGTGTAGATTTCACAAAGGAAGTAGTTTACAGTCAAAATCTATTGCCATATGGACAGATGGGTTTTGCCATCCACATGTTTCAATGCAATTACCTAGAGTTGCTCCTTACATGCTGCCCTCCCCCCCAAAAAAACCCAACCCAAAACAAAGCAAAACAAAACCGAAAGCCAAACCACCTAGGAACTTAAACTGAAAATGCCCTCTTGGTGCAAAAACCACAATG
Organism: Agapornis roseicollis; assembly: GCA_002631895.1. Classification (NCBI taxonomy): domain Eukaryota; kingdom Metazoa; phylum Chordata; class Aves; order Psittaciformes; family Psittacidae; genus Agapornis; species Agapornis roseicollis. Next base: position 129,960 of record NDXB01013988.1, read on the forward strand.
TGTTGTCAAAACGTTACTAAAATTCCACTTTGAGGCTTACAGAAGGCAGAATATAAGGTATTTACTTGGTCTGGTTCCAGACCAAAATACATAGAATCATAGAATAGCTAGGGTTGGAAAGGACCTTAAGATCATCCAGTTCCAACCTCCCTGTCATGGGCAGGGATGCCTCACACTAAACCATGCCACCCAGGGCTCTGTCCAACCTGGCCTTTTCTCCATCTTTGATTCTGTGAACATTTTCTTCCACTCTTAGTCATGGAGAGGCAGTGATTAACCGCACTCCAGTTGCACATTAGCAGAATACTTACTGTATTACACCAAGTACTATCATAAGTCCTACCTGGTGGGTAACTCTTCTGTTGCTCATTTAACCTACTCCTAACATGACATATCTTTAATTTGGTTTTCAATATCTTTTGATTTGCGGGAGGCAGGGGGCTTAAGCAACTCCAATCAAGGCTGTGGTTCTCCAGATTGTTACTGTGAGCTTAGAAAGGTTTATAAATGTCTCACTTAGATCTCACTCCCCAAGGCATAAACTGATCACTGATGCGAAATGTATCATACCTCTGTTTTTAATGCACCTAAATGCAAAGCAATGCATATGGACTGCTGCTGATACTGATTTTGCAGTATACATAATTGGTCAGGACAGTTATTCGCTATTTTTGAAGAACCAGCTTGTGCTTACTGGTCATCAGCCATGACAAGGTAGCTGCCTCCAGAATGAGAGCAGACAGCCTGAATGTGCAATACTGTACAAACACAAGAAGGCTGCAAACACTTGCTGAAGCTAGAGAAAAGAAAACATACTTACCCAGGTCAGAATTTAGGTAGGATATCAGCCTCAGGAGGCTCATGTATTCGTTTTCTGTTTCATTATGTGATTTCATGTTGAAGAAACAAATTATAGCATCTATGATTCAGCAAACATTTACATACTTGTTTATGTGTAATAAGTGGGTAAGCTCTGTTTCTATATAGAAAGTTTTTAAGTGCCACAGTTTGATTATTGCTTCCACTGATGTCAAAATTAACCACACAAGCTTTTGCTAGACTGTGGAAATCAAAGGATTTCACTGTTCCAGCATACTCTTACTCATATTTAAGTGTCTGCCAGCCCTACCTTCTATATTTTCATCATTATAATTGTGGATACCACTTCCCTGGCAGTGTTCAAGGCCAGGTTGCATGGGGTTTGGATCAACCTGTTCTAGTAGAAGGTGTTTCTGCTTCTGGCAGGTGGGCTGGAACTAGATAATCTTTAAAGTCCCTTCCAACTCAAAGCATTCTATGATTCTGTGTTATTAGACTATACGTCTTCCTAAAAGTAGGTCATATCAATTTTCTGTCCTATGAACTAAAGGTTTTATGATCTGATCATCTGTCTGATTACTGAGCAATGCAGAAGAGCAATAAAATTGTCTATCCTTTCCACAAAACAGCAATGATATCGTAACAAGACCCTGTGCATGCGTCCATCTCTTGCTATCTATTCCTCAGCTTATGTTGACAGATCAACAAAAAAGAGGATCCTAAATGTCAGCCTCTGTTGACTACAAAAGAGCAGAAGAATTGGAAATAGCCTTCTGGCAAAAACAGATTGCCAATGAAAGAAACTGAGCTGAAGGAGAGGAAGAGTAAAACATAATATCAAGTTATTCTAGCTTTTGTTGCTCATGGGGCTAGCAGAGACTCTTGACTACCGGGCAGGCCAACGAGCATGCCTATGGCACATCCTCATGAGGATATTTGGGCCCCACAGACTACACCCTTTGTCTTTTCCACAGGTACTTGAAAGGCTCAGAAAGGCTGTCCAACCCCTGTGTGATTTCTGAAGTGTTCCCTGGAGGAACATGGTTTCTGTGGGTGGCTAACTGCTGATTAATGCATGTCAGCATTCAGATCTAATTTAATGCCCATCACAATGGTGTGCGTGAGTTTTTAAATTAGTTACAGCAAGGAAATAAATTGTCTTTCAACATGTAAACACAATCCCAGTGTTAAACATGGCTTTTCATAACCCTGTTTGCTGAAGGCTAATTTTATGATATGTCAAGTGCCCTGAACTCCTGACACCAGGCTTTCCTCTTTAGATAAGCAGCACACTTGTCTCAATCCATTCATACATGCTGCAGCACATGGAAATATGTGAGGAGGAAAAAGAAACAATGCTACTCTGCGCTTCTTTAATCAGGTAGATGTGCTAGCAGAAAGCGCATATCCTCTTGCAGTGTCTGGCTGTATGATGCCTTTTGGAAACAAGCCATTGCTTTGGCCTTGACATGATGTTAATGTGTGTCAGAAAAGGGACTTCAGGAATTATTACTCACCACAATCAGCTAATGTGAAGCAGACGTTCATAAATAAGAGAGTTTAAGCTTCTTTCCTTAAACAGATCCTGTTCTCCACTATAGAACAGCCTCTGCCACTGAGGCCAGCCACAGCCATCTATTTTGCCTGGAAGCGAGAGGTAGGATCCATGTGGCCAGTCAGAGCACAGGTGCAGTGACTGATCAAAGCAGTCAGGAGGAGAATCATCCCTACCAGGTGCAGTGGCAGTGTAGAAACTGGGGGGAGATAAAGGTTTCTGTGGTACATAGCTGAAGATAAGTCATAATAACAGGGAAAGGACAGTATAGAGGAGTAGTTGTGAGAAACTTTAAGGTGGGGTAGGAAAGGTAGTAGAATCTGGTTTCTGTTGCAGCTGATTCTCTTCCATTTGGCATGCTGTGGAGGCACAGTTACTTTTCGCTTTTTCTGCTGCCTCCCTGCATATGCGTATTCAAAAGGTAATTCAGGATTGCAAACATAGCTGTCATCAGGGTTTTTTGCTCAGAATTTTTTGTTTCCTTCTTCTAAAAGAGCTTCTGTTGGATTTTCAGGAGACCGTAGCCTGGAAAATGACTGAGTATTAAGCAGCCTTAGTCAGAGACAGCTGTTGCTTTCCTGTCTTCCTAGTTAGTGAAATAAAAGGGAATTTACTACAGCAGAATTAAACACAGGATGACACAGTATCCTAAGGGTTGGAAGGGACCTCGAAAGATCATCTAGTCCAATCCCGCTGCGAGAGCAGGGTAACCTAGATTACATCACACAGGAACTTGTCCAGGGAGGCCTTGAATATCTCCAATGTAGGAGACTCCACAACCCCCCTGGGCAACCTGTTCCAGTGCTCTGTCACTCTCACAGGAAAGAAGTTCCTCCTGATGTTCACATGGAACCTCCTATGCTCCAGTTTACACCCATTGCCCCTTGTCCTATCACTGGACATCTTGGGAATCTCAGGTTTCTCTCAAGTGTAAAGTTCAGATGATATAAAAACAGAGGAATACATTAGGGCCTCTGTATCAGTAAAGCCATTGTGAAGGGCATCAGTCTGTTTGACTCAGGTCTCTACTCTGGAAGCTTTTAGTTTGCGGGTCACTTGCATTTTGCTGAAACAGGCTTTATGTAGAGTTTACCAAGGCCTGCTGTCAGCACAACAGAAAAAAAAATAAAAATGTTTCCCAATTCATTGTTGACAAAAAAGAGACTTTTTTAAAAAGTACATGGAGAAAGCAAGTGTGAGAAGTGAAGTTATGAGGCAGCAATGGTGATGGGCCCTGATGATGTCAAACACATATATGAAATCACAGGAGTAAGAGTAAGCAGTCTAGTTATATCCCACTTAGTTTTTGTTATGAAAACAACAAAACTGCATCCTTGTCATTGCTTTTTGAGCACATTGCTTTCCTACTTTTGAGCACATCCCCTATAGATTTTAAAAGATCTGATAGAAGAGATGATTCTGACTATGTGCTAAATTGACCCCAAATCAAGCTTTTGTTTCTCTGCCAAGACCAGGTTCAGGATCAGGCTGTGGGAGCACACAGGTAAGTGATGTTAATTTGCTGTATCAAAGTCAAAAGAAGCCTGGAGATGAATGAGATTTTCCAGCCTGAAGAGGTGTCACCCAGCAGGAGATAAGCAGAGCTCATACAAAGCTACAGAGCTTATGATTTTTCTCCTCTGTTCTGTTACTGCTTTTCTACTTCATTTTTCTACAATAATACATTTTGAAGGACAAATGAGTCTGTGTATTTAACAGTAACAACTGTATATCCAAATATATATTTAACAGTATCAACTGTATATCTAAATGCCTTCGAGATATTGACATTGAATCACCCCAAATGATTCAGAGCAGTAAAGATATGATTGTCTAAAGTAGCCAAGCATTAATGAGGCAAATTTCTTATCTGTGTAATTTGGAGAGAGAAAGACTAATTGTGTAAGCCATTTACTGCATGTGAGGTTTGCAGATCTGACTATTGCTTCCAAGGACCAGGAAATGGGTTGTGCTCACTAGAGCTCAGGGTTGGTGTTTTCATCTATTGAGGGTTAGTGTTTTCACCCATTAAAGTCACCATAAATCACTCTTCAAATCCTGTTTACAGGACCCACTATCTGCCACTGAATTAATCTCACACTGTTAATGTGATTCTAATGGTCATTTTTATTTGATGACTGCATCATTTAATTTTATTTAACTACAACCAGCATTCATCAAGTACAACTTCGTGATAAATTTGTTGTCTACATTGCTCTGCTTCTAAATTGAAGTCACGCTGGGACTGGCTAAAATCTTGTACTGATTTAGGAGAGCCACATGTGCACTGTTGGTGAGCTGCAGTGTAACTGTTCCTTCTCTTCAACGCTCCAGCTTTACCTTCAGTTTTCTTTCTTTCCCTGTGAGAGAAAGATTTCTAAATGGCATACTTCTTTTAGTGTTTGATCAATGCAATTTTTGCAACTCTTTAAATATGGAAGCGTGAAAGAGACATATACATCTCATCTTAAGGTGAGAAGTTAAAATGTAGATTTGCATATAGACAAAGAACTTCAGTAACTTTCAGCTCAATAATCCTAAAAAATAAGAACACAAGTCCAAGCCACTAAGCACCTTATTTAATTTGGAAGAAAAAAAGGAACAGGAAGGATACAGAAGATTTGAAGGCTTTATTTGGAATTTTTTCTTTCATGCATAACTCTTGGGGTGACTGATACTACTGATAATTTCTGCTATAATCATAATTTTAATTTTCAAGGTGGTGATTCCCTCTCACCCCACTTGAAATAGTGTTCATGGGCAAATTTGTGATGTATTTTGGAGACCAGTGTCTTGTACCTTACTCATCCTTCGCTGCACAACAGAAATCTTGGGCCTGATCCAAAGATACCAGTGCTCAGTGAATCAAGCCCAGCCACTCTGTAGCTTTCAAGGAATTAGCTCTACAAGAGGAAACAAGAGCAGATCATTTTACATTTCTGGTTCTTTTTTTTTCTTTTTAGATGTGGGAGACTTCCTCCATTTCACATATTTGGCATCTTGACCAGCCAGTCCTCCTTCCTGACAGGAGAACACTGCAAACCAGGGAAAGGAACACTCCTTCCTCTGCTTCAAACTTCTGCCAATGCCAACGAATGATTGATCAAAGCTGGGATTTTGAATTCAGAACATCTCTGCAGTTATGAAGTGCTTAAAGGCTTCCTTCCTCTTAACCAAAAAAGAGAAAGCTGACAACTGGTTTGTTTGGGAGTAATTCAGTTCCCCTCTGAATCTCTGAAGAGATTAATGTGCACTCCACAGTATTGCTCTGGCTGAATTATCACCTAAACTACATACAGCTGCTAGTATTCACCACTCTGCCTGTGCTCAAGAGAATGCCAATTATGTGATCTCTTAGAATCTGAGGGATTTTTTTCACTTCAAACAACTGCCACATCCACTTCACCCAGATGCTTTATCACTGAGACACTCCAAGGAGTTCATACAAAGCAGATACTTTGCAGAATAGTTGTTACAAAGTAAGCATTTTAACATCTTTCTCCTCAAACTAAGGTACTTTATGGCTAGTACCTCATCATAAGATCCACCTTATACCTTGTATTTTTGTCTTACACTTGCAGCAGAAAAATAGACTTAAAAAAATGGAAAGAATTTACAACCACTCACTTTGGAAACTTACTCCTCCAGCTGTGAAGCAGACCACACCAGCACTGAGAAACATTAAATAATGTCAGGCAGAAAGAACTAAAAAAGAACCTCAGTTTTCTGCCCACCCAGAGTCTCACACAGGAATGTGGAACGTTGCCTTCTAAAGCCCGTTAACATAAGGGAAAAAAAAATCAACTCATTTTGACAGAAAAATACTTTTTTTTTTTTGATCACAATGAAAAGCAATGGAAATAAGACAAAGCAAGAAGACCAACAAGAGGACTACCTCATGCCTGGAGCAAAAATACAGCTAGCCTGGATGCATGGTATCTCTGAATATGGGAACAAGGTTGGTGCAGTATCACCGCATCATGAGCTGGGAAGAATGCTGCTCATTCCAACGTGCAAAGCGCGAACATAGAAACAACAGACCTTCTGGCTGGAGATTTTGAAATTGAAATGCTCATTTCTGTACAGTGTGGCAGTGAAGCGGGATTTGGATTCACAGACACTGCCAAACCTGGTATTCTAATGCCTCAGTTGTATCTTTCTGGAGGATGACTAAATAAGGCAACTTTTAAACAAACAATGCATAAGTCTGTAGGGCTTGCAGGGATGCACCCACATGTGCAGAAGCAGCTGGCTGATGGCATTGTGAGGCCATACTTGCTTATTGTTTTTTCATGGTGATGAGAGGGGTTCTGGAGACTGGAAGGAAGCAAATGTCATGAGTATCTTCAGGAAGAGAAAGAGCAAGACAGGTAACTACAGGCTGGTCAGCCTCACCTCAATCCCCGAGAAAGTAATGGGGCAACTTATGCTGGAAACCATTTCCAAACACATGAAGAATGGGAAGGTGATTGTGAGTAGGCAGCACGGATTCATGAAGGGGAATTGATGCTTAATCACCCTGATAGCCTTCCACAATGAGGTAACTAGCTCAGTGAGCAAGGAGAGAGGTGTGGATGTTTACCTCAACATCAGCAAGGTGTTTGACATGGTTTTCCATCAGATCCTTATAGATAAGCTGACAAAGTACAGGTTAAGTAAGTGGGCAGTGAGGTGGACTAAAAACTGTCTTGGGGCTCATTGTGTGGTCTAATCAGCCTTGGTGAGACAGGTGAGCAGAAAAGGTTTTAGATTTCTTCACCTCATAGATGTTGCCACTTAATGTCCTCTCAGTTTGAAGTCATCACATAAAATGGATAAAAGATTGCCTGGAGAGAGAGACCTGTGTTACTGAACAACTGCCTTCATACACACAAGAACTTTGGTGAAAAAATGCCATGTGTCCAGTACTTAAACTCGTGTTTAAGAAAATGTTAAAAAGAGGTGAAGTTATTTGCACAGAGATGTTGAGAGCTAGATATGGATACAATTTACTAAGCTCACTTCTGGGAATCTCATTGAGAGAGATAAAATGCCTGCTGTGTACCTCAGCATTTAGTATCCATACAGTTCTTTTCAGCTACAGGTACTATGACCATAATCCAGGCCTTAAGGATGAACCCTTAAAAGTCAGAGCAATTGACAAGATTCTGAGACAGGAACAGGTAACCTGGAGATCCCTGAATAGCACAAGGAAATGAACACCATGCCGGAGAGAGGACTTCTATGACAAGCATCTCCTGGGAACACCACAAAAATCTGGAAACTCTGCCATGCTATTTTACAGAATCGCTACCAAAGAATAAAACCATCCCCTACCCTGAGTGAAAGCAAATTTAAAGCAGTCTGTTTATTCAGTCTGCAGCTTTTTTTTCTGCTGTTCATGAAAATATGTTATCATAGCAGAATTGGAATTCAGGAGATGATCTCTGGCTGATGGTCTGGTTGGTGAGAATATTAGACTTTATCTCAGCAAATAATGGGCTCTCTCTGCAATAGCTGAAATTTTGACAGGAAGGAAGAGACTTTAGTGGGAATTTCCCCTAGATAACGGTCCTTGGTTTATAGAAATCCTGTTCCATTATCTCTAAATATTATACAGACATAAATATACAGAGCTGAATTTGGAAACATGGTGCTTCTCTGTGAGAATCTTCAATATTTTTGCTTTACCTACCTCCTTATACTCTCAATGACAATCACAGATTTGAGAAACATCGTGTCATAAATACAGACCTTCTATTTTAGTGGACTCAGCACATTTTCTAATCCTTGGCCTACCCCAGTTCTATGAAGTGAAGCAGACAGTCTACTTCTATTTTGGAAAACTTTTCTGAAAGAGTGTAACGGTTACAAACCCAGACCTTGCTGCTTATCATTATTTTTTAAAAAGGCTGGATTACTGTCTGGCTAAAATTCCTATCTACAGTCAACTGTGCTTTTTTGTTTTGCTCTTTGATCAGGACTAGGTTACAATATACGAGGTGGAGAAAATTATCAATAGGGAGCTTCTAATCACATGTAGAATGTGCTGGAAATAACCAAATGGAAATTCTGTTTTACGTAAATGTTTTCTGAAAGTTCTGAAAAGCACGTTGTTATTTCTGCATCAGTCCTGGTTTTCTTCTATGATGCTGGATCTAAGTACTTTTTCAAAGTAGAGGCTGAGCGTGATACTGCAGCTTGAAACCTGAGGGGAAAAAAGAATTGCAGAAAATACAAATAATTTTCCTTGTTATTTCTTTTATTGTTAAATACTACAAAAGTAAAATGCTCTGCACAAGATCAGTAATAGTTATGCTTCATTTTGCATGAAAAAAGTGAAGAGTTCTCATATTAAAAAAAATATAAAATAAAAAGTTAATCAGTTCTCTATTGGGAAATGAAAATTTTCTAACACATGAAGTACATTTGCTTTTATTGTAAGACTATTTTATTAGAAGACATTTATACTATAATGCAATTCTGACTCAAAAGGATGTTTGTCCTTCTTAGATGTTTTCCTTCCTTGTTGTAAGTTGCTGTTTAAACAGGGATGGTATGCTGATATTATGATTAATCTTATTTTACACTTCATTTAAGATATAATGCATATGACAGCCTGCCAGGAAATCCTTATTCAAGGAAAAAACTTATGTTTGGCAGCAGTTAGGCCTACAAGACAATTAGAGATCCACTTTGTAAAGCAGGCTACAGTTTCACATTTCAATCCAGCAATGGGCCTCAGTAAAATATTCTGATGATTTTACACTCATTGTGCAGTATTTCTTTTTTATTTCTACAAGTTTATAAAATTCAGAAGTTCATTTCTAAAATTTTTAACTAACTGTTGCAAAAAAGGAATAGTATTAAAAACTGTGACTTCTAAAAACCTGGAAGAACTACTTTTAAGAGTCTGTTGCCATAGTGGTAAGTGAATGAGTTCAGCAATCTAGTTTTCCATGCTGCCTGTGGACATCTTTCATTGTTGGTCCACTGGAGCAGGAAGGAAGTGCCTGGATTCAGTTCTTGGTGTTCTGTAAAGCTTCTATGAGAGCTTTGTTGTATTCGGTGACCAGCTTTCTCACGTTCTTCATTATTGGCTGGTAGTCACTCTCCTGACTTTTTGTTGCTATGACTGATTAAAAGAATTAAGGAAACAAGCTGCCAGTATAAATATTAGGATAATTAGGGACCATAAGGAAACTGCAATACAGTATGTTTCCTTCTGTGAAAACTGTCAAGGGGTGCAAATAATGGAAAAACCTCAAACTGGGTCTAAAAGATTTACACCAATTTACTAACTGCAATCTCATGCCAAGCATTGTAAAAGAATAAAAAAAGAGTACACGCCTGAGTCAGTTTTATTTTCATATGTATAGGCAATAGGTCCCTTGTGGAAGACTCTTCCCATTGTAACACTGCAAACAAAATAATTTCAAGTCATAAAATCACAGAATCATTAGGGTTGGAAAGGACCTTAAGATCATCTAGTTCCAACTCCACTGCCATGGGCAGGGACACCTCACACTAAACCATGCCACCCAAGGCTCTGTACAACCTGGCCTTTAACACTGCCAGGGATGGAGCATTCACAACTTTCCTGGGCAACCCATTCCAGTGCCTCACCACCCTTACAGTAAAGAATTTCTTCCTTATATCCAATCTAAACATCCCCTATTTAAGTTTTAATCCGTTACCCCTTGTCCTGTCACTACAGTCCCTAATGAAGAGTCCCTCCCCAGCATCCCTATAGGCGCCCTTCAGATACTGGAAGGCTGCTATGAGTTCTCTACATACCCTTCTCTTCTCCAGGCTAAACAGCCCCAACTCTNCCCCAGCATCAGGCGCCCTTCAGATACTGGAAGGCTGCTATGAGTTCTCTACATACCCTTCTCTTCTCCAGGCTAAACAGCCCCAACTCTCTCAGCCTGTCTTCATACAGGAGATGATCCAGTCCTCTGTCACCCTCATGGCCCTCCTCTGGACTTGTTCCAACAGCTCCATGTCCTTTTTATGTAGAGGACACCAGAACTGCACACAATACTTCAAGTGAGGCCTCATGAGAGCAGAGTAGAGGGGCAGGATCACCTCCTTCGACCTGCTGTCACGCTCCTTTCGATGCAGCCCAGGATACAGTTGGCTTTCTGGGCTGCAAGCACACATTGAAGCTGGCTCATGTTCATTTTCTCATTGACCAACACCTCCAAGTCCTTCTCCACAGGGCAAAGTCACTCAGCTATTTACAGCCATACATTCAATTTGGCACTTTAGAACTCTGGCTATGAAAGTCCCAGTCCCAGAAAGCAGGACTAGAACAAGCAGATGTAAAACTCTGCAAAGGGTTTCACATTTGGATAGGCAATACACTGTGCTTTTAAAATAAACTTTTTTTTTTTCTTAGTTTGTTTTAGTTTTTTGTGTTAGAAAAAAATAGGATCTAATATTCTTGCCTTAGAAAGATATTCCTGTAGAGCCTTCTTCATAGAGGAGGTGGGATCTAATTATCTTACATTGTCCAAGATTTTTTCTAAGAATCACAGCACTTATCAGATATGAGAAATGGGGCATTTGGTATATGAAAAAGATCATACTGTATGCATATCCTGTATTATTATTGTTATTTCCCTGATAGCCAGGCTGATACAGGGTTGCCTGAAATATATTCTTGTGCCATTTGCTGAGACATGTAGTGACGTACACGGTTCAACACACAACACTTGATGCTTTGGTCTAGTTTTTGCTGTTACTTTCACCAACTATATGTATACTGTAATAATCATATAACTGTGGGTTATATGCATCTTTGAGATTATATATTTTTTGTTACCTGAATCATTTTAAAGAAGTCAATGTATTGCAGTGAATTTGAAGTCCCTAAAATATAAAAGTGTAACTTTATCATCACTGTATCATCACTGATATCATGGTGTTATAAGATTGCAAATTACCATGTAAAATCACCATACTACACAGATTTTCCAACAATGCTACACTTGCTGTATGATTTTGGATAAGACTAGGCAGATGATAGGATGATATTTGTATGAAAGTTAATGCAAGACTGATCCAACAGGAAAACTCTGGACTGCAAGACCAATCTCATGCTTTAGAACCACATAAAATTGTTTCAGATAACACATGAAAGTTTTGCTACATATAATATCTATCATCTAAACAGACATTTTCAAGGCATCTCCTTTCCCCTCCTCCCATGTCTTCTGCTGCCCATTCCATCCTGTCTTATTCTGCTGGAGGAAACAGACTTCTTCCTCAATTAATACACTGCATGAATTTTACTGTATTTCTTACAGAAAAGGATACATTCCTTCATCATAAAGTTATTTTGCTCATGGTGCTGCCACTTCCTCTCCAAATTTATAAGCTGAAAACACAAAAAGAGCCAAAAATGAAAACTATTATTATCACATACATGCTTTATACGAATACCCTGTACCCTATCACAAAAAACCAAAACCCAACAAAAACACAGAAATGACAAACAATAGCAAAATTGTTTTAAAACTGCCAATGATTAACCTATGTATAATTTAGCACTTCATGCTTCTATTTATATAAAAGCAGTGCATTTAACTGCAGTGGTAGGTGGAAGAAAATGTCAGCTGAGAATTCAAGACTTGTATAGGGAAATGTGTAAGCAAGTCAGAAGTACAAAAGGTAAACACTGCATAGAGATACTAATCCTCATTATAGTTCATATCATTTAAATGATCTCTTTTTAAAATCAGTTAAGATCTAAAATCACCAAAGATACAATATTTCCTGACACTGTCTTGGACTTTCAGCTATACAGAAGAAACTTCCTTACTTCCATGGTTTAGTTTCCTGTCTGATGCCAGAAGCTGTGATAAGAACAGAGCTGCAGCAAGAAGATTGCAGGAGTGTGGGTTAAGTGCTGGCACTTCTTCAATACTTTCAGCATCAACAGGAAACTAATGTGGACATTATATCGATGGCTGCTTCCTTACAATACAATTTTATATTTGTTTTTCTGATGCTACTGTTCAAGGTTCTGCATTTCAAGATATGCAGATGTTATTTTTAAATGCAAAACCTGAAAATCATTCTGAGACTAAACTTTTAGTGGAAACTAAGGTAATGAGTAAAATATTGTAAGATTTTACTTAAAAGCTTATTTTTAAGCTAGAAGTTGATATAAAAATGATTACACAAAAATCAGTGAAGAATAAGTTATCTAGTGTATTGATTCACTGCAAACATGCCAGTCATTTATTTCCAAGATATATTATTTCTGATCAAATATAGTATTCACTGCTGTCTTTGTAGGCACTGCTACATGGAATACAGCCAGTATGGTTGCCTGTCTGATATATATCAAAGGATATACTCAGTGCATTTTTGTAGTAACTCCTTGAAGGCCACAGCTCATACAGTCAACTGCTTACAAAACTGCCTGAACCCTTAAGAGATGTAAATGCTATCTGAACTTCAAAATGCTTGATGCATGTCAACTAGTCAGCCATTTTATATTTAGTCACCCTCATGACTTTTGCACTCATGACATAAAATGCAAAGAAACAAATCCTTTTTGTACCCATTGAAACAGAACTGCCACAGCTTAATGAACTAAAGAAATGCTGTACACTATAATGCTATTTTATATAAACTTTTTGCATCATTATGTATATCGTAACACTGGCTGGGTATCCAGGTCTGGTTTGCTTAACCTCTAGGAATAAGAATCTGATTTTGGCATAAAACATAAACAATAACTGAAGTCTTGAGGACTCTGGCATGTAGCTTTGGGGATTTATATCATCACCTTAGAGTTAGTCCACAATAATCATATGCTACGAATCTATACATGTACCTCCTCATTTAGAGCTATGTCCTCTCATCTGCTCCATAAAATTCACTCCAAAAGAAAGATAACTTAAGCATGTACAACTATCACCTTCAGCTTTTAACTGTATCAGAAAAAAGACAGTTCTAAAGACAAACATTTCGACATCCTGGAACAATTAAAATCTGTGAAATACAGAGGAAATAATCAATTTCCATTTTTTCAGCTTATTTTGATGTTGTCCATTTTCTTTCTGTGCATTCAAACCTATATGCGATTAAAGCTTTGTTGCCAAAATGACAGTGATTTTTCGGTGTTTATAATGGAAGAAAAAGAGGTGCACAAGAGTTATAAACATCATCTTTCCTGCTTCACTTTGGGAATATAAAAGTAAATACAGTCATTTCCCAAAGCTCCTTGGGTTTAAGAAGTCTGATCAAACCCTAAAAATTCAGTGTTCTGCAAGGAGCAGAAGGATTGGGAAAACTGAAATGGAATTAACAGTACAAGTTGCAAGAAAAAACTTACTGACATAACTTTAAAAGCAAAAGGGATCTTATCTGACTACCAGTGACTCTTTTTTCTTAGAATTTCTTAAGATGGTCCTCAAAACTCCTCAAGCAAAGGAAAGGTAAAAGGGGAAGAGTTCTGAGCAAGATTAATACAAACAGTTAAAGAGTCACCCAATTTTTAAGCTCACAGAGACCTCTGCTAGTGACTTTGAAATCCAAAGCTTATGAGCAATTTATTGGCAAGATATTAACTTCTGTTTGAAAACAGAAAACAGGGCTACACATTCACAGCACGTAACTTTGAAAACTTCCTGAGAAGGGATAAATGGATTCTGTCAATACAATACTTCATGTGCGTGAGAAAACTGAAACTACAATGGAAACAACTGAAGAGACGGTATGTAGCTTGATCTATACCTGAGAATGTGTTTCATTCTCTTGCAGCTCTCTCTTTACTGTCTCATACTCTGTATTCAAGTGTTCCATTATTTTCTTGAAAGCATGGGTACGTTTTGTTAATTTTTCTTTGTCATCCTGGAGTCTCTAGTTGGGAAAAAAAAGAAAACAACACAAACCAGTTAATGGATGAGTTGATTTCCTTTGGGTTACAGACAAATGATTCTAATTTCGCTTTCAAGATGCTACTTTTTCTTCCTTTAAGAACACAATCATGAGCTTAAAGAACACATAATGCCTTTCTCTAGCATGCATGCTCTATCCTAAAAACATTATTCAATGGTTATGACCAAGTTGGAGGCTGGTAGCACTAGTGGGAATGCTAATGCTAAGAATTTGTAGGAAACTTATCACATGCAAAGCAGGAAGTGCTTTAGATAGAGTTTGTCTTAGAGCAAATACATGCAGAATAATTTTTCTTTAGTGTCTTGATTCCATGATTGCTAAATTCAAACTTATGGGTAGACATTAGTGACAGCAGAAAAGTTTGTATGAATCACTATGGGGAAAGAAATTCTCAAATGGTATCCAGTTGATAGCCTACTACAAGTACCTAGTCACCTATATACAAGTACCTAGTCACATATATAAGCAGAAAAGCATCTGGATTCATTTGCCCTGGAGTGCAAGCCCCATTTTCAGCTGTCAGTTAGGATCCCCAGTCCTGCATTCCCCTCCCTTATGTGCTCAAAAGCACACAAAGTCTGTGTATGAAAGGATTAATTCTTTTCATTACCTGTTTCTTCTCTTCTCCTGATGCTTTCAGAGCTGGCAAATTATTATAGACCTTCAAATCCATTTTTGTTTGTTCTATTTTGTCTTGAAGAGAAGCTAGTTCATCAATCATCTTGCCCTCCAAGAGTTCCATCTTCTGTAGGTCCATCTGCAGTTTCTGGCTTTCTAGATCACAAGTACACAATCAATTAACATGGCATTTTATTTCATGATACATTGTCTACTATACAGAGGTTTATTCCATATCTAAGCAACAGAAACAGCTCCTGCTTATCTTTCTGATTTTGATATGCATGGGAGTGTTAATGTGAGTGAAAGGAAAAAAACTGATCTTCAAAATCATCCTGTAAGTCACACTCCTGTATTACAATTAGTGTATTAAACTCTGTAAGTGAAGTGTATTGAAAATGTGATTTTCTGCACCTCAGTGTGATATTTCTAATGTTGTTTACAGCAACAAGGCTGTGAATGGTGGTGATACTTAAGCAGTGGTGATACCTTATGAAAAGCTGACTGCAATAATGCAGACAAATTTATTTATTTATTTGTTATTTATGTTGGTTTTATTCATTTTGCTTGTTTATCATAAGACAGTTCTATGACAGTAAATAGCCAAATTTGCTTTAAGCATTCACTCTGTACAGGAAAACACTTTCATATATCCACAGAACAAGTACTGTCATAGCTTATAAAATGAGCATGCCCTACAATATACAGCATTTACTTCTGACAATCCATTAAAAACAAACAAAAGAGATACAGATAATTAAAGGAGGTAGAAATATGGATGCTTAAATGAAGAGAGATGGAAATACTGAAAACTGTTCAGTCATGAGATGCTCAAGAGAGGACACAACAAAGACACACAAAGCAAAAAAAATATGTTTCGATCTAGTTCAAGTTTTATCGTTTTGGGGATAAGTTATTCACCCTGAGTGTGGAAGAACGAGATGTGGCTAGCCTGGTTTTCTGGCCTGTAGCCTTGTCATTGTCTTTTCTTCATTTTCCTGAACACTTAAACACATGGCTACATAACCTTACACTTCAGAGCAGTGTCTAACTCAGAAGAATGACACAAATAATGCAGGGTTTTTCCTATATTCTAAAATTTTAGGCAAAGTGGGCTACTGGGAGGGATGGGACACCACAAAGGAACTTCTATCAGCATAGACTGCATATTTTGCTCGCAGATGTAGGTTTGTGCTGATTTCCTGCGAAAATGGTAGGATTTTTTTTCCTCCAAGTTTACCAAGGCAGTATAGATCTTTATGGCAGCAGGGAGTGGATATGCATATGTAATAAGAGGGCAAGTTCATTTTTCCAAAAACTGTGGGTATGGTTTCTTTAGTAAAATTATTTTGGAAAATCTCATGTGATCAAAACCCTGTCATAGCAAGATTTTGATACTCTTCTCTTATATATATTTATGCCATGTATTATTTTTTTAGAGTGAAATACTTGCTTTAATTAACATTTCTGGCTTATTACAGAGTGCTTTGATGATTTCTTGAGGAACCTCAAAATAACAAAAAAACCAAGTCAAGACTTTTGTGTTGAGTATGAATCCACCTTAAAGAACTTAAGAAAACACCTTCCCTGTGTCTATAATATTTTGTAACTACCTATGGTTTCACTTCGAAGTTCCTGCTATTGTCAGTGTCAGATCCTAAAACACAACTGAACAGACAACAGCTCTGCTTCTTTTGCTCCTTATTTTGTTTCTGCCACTGTGGTTTTAAAGACAGACAAATGCTTAAGGACTTTAATAAGTCAAGAATTTAACATTAAAACCAGTAAAAAAAAACATAAGATAAAAATAATTCAAATTGTACAGAAATA
Organism: Agapornis roseicollis; assembly: GCA_002631895.1. Taxonomy (NCBI): domain Eukaryota; kingdom Metazoa; phylum Chordata; class Aves; order Psittaciformes; family Psittacidae; genus Agapornis; species Agapornis roseicollis. The sequence continues at coordinate 146,677 of NDXB01013988.1, forward strand.
GCAGAAAACAACTTTTGATTTTCCTATGCATTTACTTAGGCATTTCCACTTAGGTATTTCCACTCTTCATATAACTGTTCCAATATATTTACCTTTTATTTTAAAATTATACATAGTTGACTAATTGGGGCCTTTTTTTACATGTGAAGAGTCACAACAATATAAATGGCAAAATGCCAGAAAGGATTATGACTGTTCTATCTATATACTGGTAAAAACTATGTTGAGACAGCAATGGGCTATTCCTATCCATTCATGTTTTCTGGTGAAAAGGGACGAAACTGGAAGGAGTGAATTTTATCCTTATCCATCAACAGCCTAAATGAAAAAAAAATCAAAACTAAAAAACCTCAAAACTTCTCCAGGGGAAGAGACAGGAAGAGGATGCAGCCCAGTTCCTTCTGATAGGCCATGAAGCTGCAGTGTCTAGCAAGCAGTATATACACAGTAGCAAACTCCCAGACCAAACTACAGTGACCCAGGGAAATGTTTTTGGGAAACTATGCCATCAGCACTTTTGTTTACTCTTCATGGTTTCCTTTTCTTTTTTTTTTCCTTAAGAGTTCTGCTGGTAGACATTTTTACAGCAATATAATTTGTTTAAACACAACAAAAGAATCCTGAAATGCCTGTGCTATAATTCAAGGGTTAGGAAGAATGTAAACTGCGCAAACTGTGTTTTTTCAAAAATCTTCTATTGCTTAATACAGTATTTGTGACTTCTTGCTTTCAGGAGTTTACTTATGAGTCATATAAACGACCTACTGAAAATTATGTATTGTAACTTCCTTTCGATGTGTCTCTATAGCGCTATGTGCTTCCAGAAGATCCTTATATTGTAGAGTAATAAGAAACAATGCTTAAAAGGAATAATAAAAAGTCAGATTTGAACTTGCAATGTATGGCCCAGCTTTTAAACTATGCTATAATGGCAAAAGGAGAAACTCTACATGTTAAAACACACAACAGAACAATCTATGTCTGTAACACTTTGTGTATAACAACTTACTTGCACGTAACTACTTTGAAGTTAAAACACAGGCTCCTACTTTGAAAATTACTACCAAGTAGAGCCTGTAATAGCTGTCTATCAAAATGATTTATAGTTCTTAATTCCTGCCCCTTCTTTTTAGCCAAACAAGGAAAGGCTTGCTGAACCAATAATGATATTGGCAAAGGCTTACAATTATGAGAACAATTCCACTGTAAACAATGAAAAAAAGAACTAAATAGACACTTGCCATGGAAATGAAAGAACAATACTGTAATTTTTTTTAAATTACAGGCAAGATTCCGCAGATTCTTAAACTTACTTCAGTAGTTCCAAAATGAAGTAAAACTTAATATCCACTTTGCAAAATCAAAGCCTGATAATTTGAGAGCTATTCACTATTGCAAATTATTCTTTCATGGTACATTCGCTTTTAGAAAAACACAAAACCATAACTGATTGTGAGAACTACATTTACAAATAATACATAGTTAGATAACTCAGGAAAGTCTCTACTTCAATTTATTAAACACTATTTTAAGACAACGAAAACTGCTTATATTCAAGGTGAATATTAATAAAGTCAAACTTTCGGATCAAAGAACTTTATTAAAATATGTTTAATGTGTATCTGTGCAAAGAAGCATCAGAATAGTAAGCTAAATACTCCTAAGGAATATAAAGAACATGTTCCCCACAAGAGTTTGAATTTATTAACTTGCCACTGTATTTTGATATTTGGAGATCACTGATCTTGTACTTATTACTAATATAGCAACTCAGGTAATATTAATTTTTTAAGGAATTAATTTGAAAATTCGTTGCAGATCTCACCTGTAATCAGATTCTTAGCAGTGCTCTGTGATTTCTGCATTTCGTTTGATTTAAAGGTGAGGTCTTCCTGCATAATCTTCAGTTCTTGGTTGGTAACAGATGAAATTTGTTTCATACGATTCACATTCTGTGTGTTACCAATAAAAATAATGAGACTATGATGTATCTTTGAAACAACAAATGGTAACTGGACTAGTAAAAAACTCTCATGTCTCTGTACATTGTTACGTGGCTTTTCTTCTGCAAAGACTGAAAATACTGGAAATACTCTGAAGTGACTTAAATGTGAACAATATTCATTCTGCCAACTTTTGATAAAAGATGTACTGATAGGACAGTGAAGATAAAACAAAAATTCAGCAAGTATATGCCATAAAAATGCAACAACGGTATACTATGTTGCCATTATTAATCCCTACAAAACTGTCATTGCCTAAAATATAAAATATATTTATATATATATATAAAAATATATATTTATAAAATATAAAATATACATATGGAATACCATACTGAAAAAGTTTCAGAAGACAATGAAGTGGTTATATGATCAAACTATTATTCTGCTGAAAGATTTCTGTAAGATAAAAAAAAAATCCATGGGAATTAAAAATGTTGCAAGAACAAACGTTTTGAAAGCACAAAAAAAATAGCAGACTGCAAATGGGAACAATTTCTAAAGAGTTTACATTAAATATTACACAGCAGGGTATTGGAATATTGCCAGTTATTTAACAGTAGTGACACAATACCCTTGAACTGATATTTGCAGACCTCAGATAAACAAAATATTGCAGTAGTTTTATTTGCAGTATTCTGAAATGTTTAGAATTAATGGAATAATGTTCATTATAGCAGTGATGATGAGTTACAGCAATTATGCACACATTTCTTTTACTCTGGTGGCAAGTGTTATCAATATAACAAAGGTCTCTTTCCAGAAATAAAGTTAAATTTATCAAGTATGTCTTAGTTTTGTTTTTTGTGGATTTGCTTTGTTTTTTTAACTACAGCTGTACGTGTTTTAGTGTTTAATTCTCCTAAGAGATTGTGATGTAGATATTGGATGGATAATCTATAAAAACCATCACCCTTCCTTAACCAAAGATTCTCCTGTTCTATCCTTCTAAATTCCTAGCTTACCACAGGAGGAGAAAAATACACTTACCCTGCTTGAGTGCTCCAGGAGTGCAACAATGTTGGCTTCTATTTGGGCTTTTCGTTCCAGTTCCTGATTCTTCACCTCTTCAAAAGTCTCAAAAAAATCTAGAGATCAACAAACACAATAAAGAAAGCTGCTGCTTGTATGGGTATAGCACAAGCCCTTGTAGTTTCCAGCCAAAACTTTGTAAGCTGTACAGTTTCAGTTACTTTAAGGTAAATTATTTATTTAAGACACAGGTGATAGAGTCCTTGAAATACATCAACTTACAGGTTACAATGAATAAGAGGACGATTTTTGCAGAGATGCATATTTGACAGATTAACAATATGATGTAACCACCTTCTTGGATACTGTTTAGGTGAGGGTTGCCACCCAATGCATAAGGAGTTTCATGATGATAATTTCTGACAGCTTTTTGAATGCTTGTCCCAGAAGCTGTCAGTCTTAATTCTTCTGAGGACTATAAAAATGGGCTACTACATAAAGGGAATAGGTACTTCACTAGGGACATGATTATGTCTAATGGGGTGGACTAAATGCCAAGCACTGCTAAAATCCCTTTGCTACATCTCTAATTTATGTTCATTCTAGTAAGTATTAAACTGAATTTGGTAAGACACTTCTAATGGTGGTATACCACATGTATGTGTATCCCAGGCATACTACAATGTATTTCTGATGACAGGCATATTGAAAAAAGGGTGCTGGACACAACACATGAAAGTCATAGGTCTATCAAGATGCCATCCAGGGCTATAAGTTATGATCGTCCCTCCTCTCCTGGGTCTCTTCCTAAACCACAGTTTTACATACACAGAAGCACTCAGCAAATATAAGAGTTTGCAAACTTTCTACTTAGATGAAAAAGAGAAGAAGTGCTTGTTTGAGCAAGAAGGATTAGATAATAGCAAGCTCAAGAATGCAGAAAGATGATAAGAGGATCTACTTAATGGAAATACTCACAAATCCTGAAGGGATGAAGACTGACTAGAGAATTCTGGATTTCAGAGCATCCAAGGGTTTTAATAAATATCTGATTTTAAAATTCTTTATTAATAAAACATTCCTGGATAAGAAAACTACTGCAATATGTGACATCATCCGCAATGCTACCCATGAAAGAGTTAACAGAGATGCTTCACAGGGTACAGCTTCTAAAACTTGTAAAGTTGAAAATTTGCATTATTGGAGCCAGTGGACAATACTAAGACACTACAAAGACTATCTCTGAGGCAGAGATTTCAGGATTAAAGATACTAGGAATTCTTAGAAGTCCAATGCATTGCATTAGAAAACACTTCTGTGATGTGCATAGCTGATTACTAAAAATGACCGGTTTTGATGCAGATCCAGTTGGCTCAGAAAGTTGAAATAAAGTTTTGTTCCAGCTGATGCTGACTAGTAGCTGTAGAGAACAGTACTTGTCAAAAATGTAAAAAGGTATACCTTTTCCCAACACTGCTGTGAACTAGTAACCAGGAACAGAGTTAAAACCAAAGTGTAAAAGCTTGCAATTGAAAGAGGCTAGTCACTTTCCAAGTGCTGAATAAGGCCATTGCCAAGCCTGTTTTAATCCAGTACCCAGGCTATAAATGAAGCTATTTTCTCTCTGTGATGTTCTTTTCTTTCAGAATGAATTTGTCTTGTTTGATCTTAAAAACAGGACAACTATACTTTAACAAGAGGGACAACAGTGTCAGCTCCAAAAAGAGCTCATTTATCAAAGGGCACTTACTGGGTATTTCATACCATCTGTTGCTGTGAAATAGACACGAATCTTCTACAGTAAGAAAATATCTCAGCACAACAGAACTAAGGGAAAGGTAGTAAGGAAGTAATAGTACTGAAATTTTTGTTTAATGTTTCGTGTTTAAAACATTTGAGCTCTTGTTGTTTAAATAATTATGTAGGCAGTTTTTACAAAGGGAATCATTCAAACAACCTACCTCAAAACTTTCAATAACATTTAACTATTTAGTGCTCTAGTGGTGAGCAAAGACTTCATTAATGTCTGTCTCTTGTGGGGGACTGAGCCACTTCTTTTTACATAACAGATGATGCCATAGACTTTGATGCATCTTAGCAAACAGGTCTTAAATAAGTTGACTGCAATATCTTGACAAACCTATTTATTTACTTCAAAGGAAGCTGTAGACAACGAGGATATTGAATCTTCCAAAACATGTAGGTACATAAGGCAGAGGAGTGAAATAAAAGTGCCTTCATGAAAGAAAAGCATTCTCACATACTCGAAATGAGAACAAAACTAAAATACTTTACATCCACAAATATGTAATTCTCTAAAACTGAGCCTGAGTGGAATTAAGACTTAAGAATTGTACTTATATGACTTGACTAGTGTTTTTCTCCTTTGGCATTCTGGACCTTTTTAATTGCTTGTTTTATTGTTTGGTTTTGTTTTTTTCAAACCTGCTTTGAATTTATTTAGAAACATCAAACAGGGTCCATACTTATACCTCATTTCATTGTTTTTCTGCAAGCAACTCTCCATTTCATCACAGCTGTCCGACTGACCTTGTTTGTCTGGTGGAAGAAAGCTTTAGTAGCATTTATTTTGATATAGCATTTATTTTGATATAAGAAGTCTTAATTTTAAAGAATTATATGATGTCTATGCTTTTCCATTTTTAACTTCTGCTTTTAATCAGACCTGAACAGCTGGCTGCATGTGTCTTTTATTTAGATTAATTTAAAAATTCATTTCAGCCTTGTTTTCATACAATAAAGCTGTATCCTAAGACCTTTAATGTTTGATGAAAAGCCTTGAACAATGCTCTAAATATCTGCAGCTGTCCTATAAGTCCTAAGATAGCAATTACCTTGTCTTGAGACAAATCACAGAAATTTTATGCAAAGATCAGGGCACTGGTTCTTTCCAGCTCCAAATTAATACAAGGAAACTTGTATTTTACTGGAATTAGGCCTAATTAAAGAATATTAGACAACTTACTGTCCATGTTTTCTTCTCTCTTCTTCAGCTCTTTGTATCTCCAATTTTCTTCTCCTGAAAGGGATGCAACATGGATTTAACGCTATTTTCTCAGTCCGAATTCCCTTAGGAAGGCAAAATGTCAGTTTTAAAAATTCGCGTTCTACATGCCTAGAAACTACAGGACTCACACCATGTCATTTAATGTAATAACTTCAACTGACTATGTCATACACATTTTTATATTAAGAAAAATAAATTAATAAATCATTCTCAATGCAGTTTTTTACAACCTTTTAGAGGTTAGCATTTTTTAAATAAAAGTAGGATAAATACTTGGTTTGAACAAAGGAACAAGATTTTTCTGATGTCAGGTGAATTTCAAGAAAAGATAAAAAATGTTTTTGTGTATATGGGCACCAAAATACTGACAACAAATAGCTCTTAATTAAAATGGATTATTAAAGTGCAAGATCTGATATGTTAACAAATTTCACAAAGATTAGACAATTTTTCCTCCAAGAATAATTTAAATTTCAAAGATCTAAATTTTTCATTCTTTGAGTTTGTGTTATTGATATATTTTCAGCATAATATTGTAACTTTAAAGAATGTAAGGAAAAATAATGAAGTGGACATAGATATAACTGAGCAAGCAAATTTCTCTAGGTTTTTTTACTTGCACACCCCATGCTTTCCTTTCTATCTCATATATACAAACAATAAGAACACCCATGGATCCCTAGAGGGGCTGTGATTTTGATTTGACTTCCTTGCAGCTGTGGCTTTGTTCCTTGCTGGACTCTCTCTTTCATTTTGCAACACTAAATAACTCAGTCTGTTCTACTCTTAAAAGTCTAGTTACTGTGAACAATGAAACAGAGAGCTACATGATCTGCCAAGTATTTAAAGAAAAAAAAATAAATAAAACTCACAACCTTCAAAATTTTTTTTACAGGTAAGTTTTTGTTAAAATACAACTTTATTATTTCAATGCCTTAGTCTCTCATGTAATTTCTGAAGTGTTAAGTCTATTCCATTATGAGTTAATGTTGATTTTGACTAATCAATTACCAGATCACAGAATCACAAGATAGTTTGGCACCCTCAAAGGTCATCTAGTCCAATCCCCCTGCAATGAGCAGGGACATCTTTAACAAGATCAGGTTGCCCAGAACCACATCTAGCCTAGCCTTGAATGTCTCCAGGGATGGCACATCCACCACCTCTCTGAGCAGCCCATGCCAGTATTTTACCACCCTCATTGTAAAGAATTTCTTCCTGACATCCAGCCTGAATCTCCCCTCTTTTAGTTTAAAACCATCACCCCTCATCCTATTACAAGAGACCCTACTAAAAAGTCTCTCCCCATCTTTTTATAGGCCCCTTTTAAATACCAAAAGGCCACTAATGCAGTCTTCCTGGAGTCTTCTTTAGGTTGAACAACTCTATCAGCCTTTCCTTATAGGAGAGGTGCGCTGGCCCTCTAATAATTTTTGATCATGGTAACTGCTAATATATGGAACATATAAATGAGTGATTTTGTCCCTTATTCAGATTTTCTTAAGTGAAAACTAAGACGAGTTATTTTTATTAATGGTCCTTTTATTTTGGTTTCCCTGCTTAAAAATGTTCCTAGCATTGAAATGTTTATCCTGAAACACTCAAAAAATCCTTAGTTGTAATTATTTTACTGGATATTTTACCTTAAATTTAACTGGAAAACTTAAAGAGCTGAAGTTTTGGGAATGCTTTGTAATAAACATTTTAAATACTGAGCCAGTATTTAAGTTGGCTGAAGTAAGTTGGTTGGGAATGGTGGGAAGGAGGGAGGACAAGAACCTCAAGGACACACCAAAGTGCTGATTTAGAGCAGAAGTATGAATGGCTCTCTGGGATTCTTTCTCTATTCACTAGAGAAAAGGACACAGGGAGTCTGGATTTCTGTGTCTCAAAGCAACTCCTTACGAATAACTTCTTTATCTCCTCTATGTTATATCAATAGGTACAATTCCCTCTATCATACCACAAGTTAACTACACTCTGAATATCTTGTCTGTTCCTGATTGCTGACAGAAAGCATGTGCTTTCTCCTACATATGCTTTTAACACTTCTTCTTCAACACAAATCTTTTCCTGAGATAAAGACATACAGTCCAGCAGTGAATGATTGTGTCTGTAAAAGGTATTACAAAATGCAAAAAAGCAACTCATTTCTTACCTTCTGCATTTCTCCAAAGATATGAAAAAAAGAGTTGCAAGCCAAACAAAAAGGAAGAATTAAAGCAGAATAGTAAAGTTGGCAATGACATTATCTGGAAATAGCTAGTAAGACAGTCTTAATGAATTATTTACACAGAAATGATGAAATATCTAGATAAACATGAGATATTTTGTGATGCAAAAGATGAGAAACAGACGTATCAAACATTTGTATAGGGTCAATTTTAGAAATATGGTCCACCTTCAAAAAATTTACAGCTAAGTTTTATCCTGATTACCTGAGAAAAGGTACAAAGTAAAAAGGACACAAGCTTATTAATTCATCTGTCTTACAGAATTTAAATAACTTGTTAAAAAGTTTTCCAGAATGTATGTATGTATTTATGCAACTCCTATCTAGTCAAGATTCCTTATAATTATAAGAAGCTTTTCCATGGGATCAATTCCATTTTAAGGAGAATCTTCCATAGCTACTGAGGGCCTACACTCAACTGTGGTTACATCAGAACCATATGTGCAATGCTAGGACAAATCCCATCCTAAACTAGCCCAATGTACTACAGCAGGTATCTGCTGGAGGCTAAGTTTCTAAGGAAATGCTATTTCTAAGCAACTTCCAAACGCTTGTAAAGATCAACTCAAGGACTTTGAAAGACAGATAAAAATAGTACTGAATTCTGTCCACTTTACACATTATTATTAAACATCCTTAATTACACATTTGCTGACAGTATATCAGATCATGTAATAGGTCAAATAAATAAAAGCTGTTCTAAAGCTGAGCTGGTTCTGCAATGCTGCCATCAGGAGAAACTCCTATTCCTCAAGTAGTCTTAAAAATAAAACTGGGACAGAAAACCAGACAGCTGTACTATTATTTTATATGGTATTTTTACTACTTAATATAAACTTGATGAACTGCCCACTAAAGGTGGGTACTCCCCATTTCTCATATCTGAAAGGCGAAGTGTACACCCCTAAACAGAAAATCTTCTTCTAATGGTGAGTAACAGATATTTACTTAAGCCTAAAAGTTGCAAGGAACTAATGTCCATAACAATACGTGTTATAATACAGATGCAGCTCTGCACAGGCTGCTAAAACTCTAGTCGTATTACCTTCATAATTCTCCAGATCCATATCAAGTCGCTGAATAACCTTTTTAAAGTGGTTTGTTTTTTCTTTTACTTCTGCCAGCCTGAAAATGGGTAACAAAATCCATGGTTAAAAATGTGTTGTAAAATACTTACATCTTTTTTACACAAAAGTGGAGAGAAAAATAAAGAATAAAACCAGCAAACTTAAATTTATGAAAACAAAAAAATATATCAGGAGGATTTCTGTTATTCTAAAAGATTTATGTAAAGACCTGTCACGTAAATCCCTCCATCTATTAAATGGAAATACTGCTAGTCTGTTTATTATAATTTTTCTTTCTTGAGTCCTCAGTAGTTTTAACTTACTCAACTGGTCCCTCTGTTGGCTGCTATACCACTTTGCAGAGGTACAACATAATTCATAAAATGCAGCCAGGAACTGTACTCCTGAAAATTACTCATGTGTTCACTAAAATCCATTCAGACATTGCCAAGTAAACCACAATATTACATAATCAACTTAAAAAAAATCTATGTAAATGCTCAAATATAAATCTCTGACAGTATTCCTTTAAAAGAAATCTCTTAAGCAACTTGCATTATTATCCACTCAAAGGTGTTAATCATTAAAAATTAATGAATGATTACAGTTGGGAGTATTGCTTTAAAGAATTTAAAATTGTTTATAGGAGATTTCAGGAATTATTTGATTCTTTCTGTAAAGAACAAGAAATCAAAAGGCTCAATTCACAGAAACATTACACTGTTTTCTCTCCTACCTGCCAATATGTTACTATTTATTGTAACATCCTCCAGAGCTCCTGGCAAATATTTAGAGAGTTTGAATACCCAAGAATCAAGAAGCAATTCCCTGTTACTCTTTGGAATGGAATTTTCTGTAAGCAACTGTCCTGGGTTCAGCAGTTGCAGTCAGTTTTTCTTCTCTTTAGTAGCTGGTGTTTTGACTTAGCCTGGGAACAAGGCTGATAAGGCCAATGTTTTTGGTTGTTGCTGAGTGATGTTTGCTCTGACCAAGGACTTTGTGAGCCTCATGCTCTGCCGGGGAGAAGGTTTTAAGAACACATAACAAACTCTTCAAAATGTTACTGCAGAATAATGTAGGCTCAACTTTATAGATGTCCCAGATGAGTAGCTGTTAGGGATGAATGTCTTCTTAAGCATTAAATAAGATTATGACAATGCTATTAGCAATTTATTACCAATTGCTGAGATGAGTAGCTCCAGAGAGGATGCCTTCAATACCTTAGCAGGGGCAGATCAATGTCCAAGAGCCTCAACTCAGAGTGGCGAGAGCCACTGAGGGAACCTCAAGCTCTTGACAGGACTTGCCCAGGAGCCGACAGCTCAGCTGAGGCGAGCAGTGACTCACCAGGGCAAAGCTGGGAGGGGCAGCACCAGCCCTGGGTGAGTAAAAACCTGCCCCAGGGAGCGTGAGTGACCAGGACGGGTGGAAGTAGTTTGTGTGGACAGTGAGCAGGATGGGGAGCACTCGGTGTATGAGAAGGGCCTGGTCTGCGAGTTCTGCTCTGGCTGCCCTGGTGGTGGCCAGTGTAGGCACCTAGACAGAGCCGATGAGAGGGGAGGCTGCAGTGCAGAGCTCAGGGTGTAGAGAGTGCCTGCACTGGTCTAGTGAGGGGAGGGTATACAATGGGCAGGGCTGTACCCGGTGCTCACTGGTGGAGGTCCTGCTGCAGCAGGGGCTGAGCTGTGGGATGCTGTCAATAGGATGAAAGATGTCAGGGAAGCTGAGAGGAAGCCGGACTGCTTGCTCCAGGCCCAAACTGTGTGGGGGCCTCAAGCGTCCACTGTAGCTCATGGAGGAAAGAAGGAGGCCACTAAACCAGGAAGCTGGGTCAGCCTGACCCAGTCTCAAAGGAAGTGTGTTGCCTACCAGGGGCACAGATCAGGAATGTTGCAGAGAGGCTGCCTGCTCTAGGAAGTCCCACTGACTATTACGTACTCCTAGTGATACATGTGGGTGCTAGGATATAGACAGCAGTAGCCTGGAGAACATAAAGAAGGATTACAGAGCCATGGGAGAGGTGGCTAGGGGCTCTGGAGCTCAGATTGTCTTTTCATCAATTCTCCGGGATAGAGGGGAGGACCTTAAAAAGGCTAGGGTCATTTGCCAGGTTAATAAATGGTTAGAACAGTGGTGCCATAGTCAGGGGTTTGGGTATCTAGAACATGGGCCTCAATTTGAGAGGCCAGGTCTACTGGGGCCTGGTGGAACTGGTCTGACAATGGAGGGGAGGAGCAGTTTTGGTAGAAGGCTTGCCAGGCTGGTCAAGGATGCTTTAAACCAGATGTGGTGGGGAGGGGGGCATCATTCCATCCCAACACACCCAGTAAGTTGCCAGCACCTATAATAAATGCTTGGAGTAACATAGAGATATTCCAGCTGCTCCAGCGAATAAGCTGGTTTCATTTGGAGCTTGGCTCAGATGCCTCTCTACAAATGCCCATACTATGGGGAAAAAACGAGGAATTAGAGATCTGTGTACGTCTACAGAGATATGATATAATAGGTATCACAGAAACATGGTGGGATGGCTCCTATGGTTGGAATGCTGGAATGGAAGGTTACAGGCTCTTTAGAAAAGACAGGTCCAGCAGGTGGGGAGGGGGAATTGCTATTTATGTTAGGGATAGGCTGGAGAGTATGAAACTCTGTCTGGGGACAGGTGAGCAGTTAATAGAGAGCTCATGGGTCAGGGTTAAAGGAATAAAAGCTATGGGAGACATTACTGTGGGGATGTGTTACAGACCACCTGATCAAGAGGACTCTGTGGACAAAGCACACTATAGACAGATAGGAACAGCCTCATGCTCACAGGCCCTTGTTCTCATGGGGGACTTCAACCACCCTGACATCTATTGGAGCGATGGTACGGCCTGGCACAGGCAATCCAGGAGGTTCCTCGATTGTGTGGAAGACAACTCCTTCTGCAAGTAATACAGGAGCCAACAAGGAGANGACATCTATTGGAGCGATGGTACGGCCTGGCACAGGCAATCCAGGAGGTTCCTCGATTGTGTGGAAGACAACTCCTTCTGCAAGTAATACAGGAGCCAACAAGGAGAGGTGTCATGCTTGACCTCGTGCTCACCAACAGGAAAAGGCTCATTGGAAATGTGATGCTCCAGGGCAGCCTGGGTTGTAGCGATAGTGAGATGATCGAATTCAAGATCCTCAGGACAGCTAGAAGAGCGTGCAGGAAGCTCACTGCCCTGGACTTCAACAGAGCAGACTTTGGCTTCTTCAGGAACCTGCTTAGTAAGGTTCCATGTGATATAGCCCTAGAGGGCAGAGGGGCAGAAGACTGCTGGATGATATTCAAGGATCACCTGCTACAAGCTCAGGAGTGTTGTGTCCCAACTAGAAGTGCAGCAGGAGGGCCAGGAGACCTCCTTGGAAGGATAAGGACCTGCTGAGGAAAATTCAAAGGAAAAAAGAGGCTTATAAAAGGTGGAAGCAAGGACAGGCAGCCTGGGAAGAATATAGGGATGTTGTCTGGGAAGCTAGGGACCAGCTGAGGAAAGCCAAGGCTCAGTTAGAATTAAACTTGGCTAGGGATGTGAAAGGTAACAGGAAAGGATTCTATAGGTACATTGCAAATAAAAGACAGGTTAAGGATAAAGTGGGCCCTCTCTGGAAGCTATAAATAAAACCAGCTACCCTGGATCTGGAGAAAGCTGAGGTTCTTAATGACTTCTTTTCCTCAGTCTTCACTGGCAAGTGCTCTGACCACACCACCCAAGTCTTGGAAGGCAGACGCAAGGACAGTGAGAATGATGACCCTAGGCCCACTGTAGGAGAGGATCTGGTTTGAGACCATCTTAAGAACCTGAATGTGCACAAGTCCATGGGACCTGATGAAATCCATCCATTGGTCCCAAAGGAGCTGGTGAAGGAAGTTGCTAAGCCACTGTCCCTCATATTTGAAAAATCATGGCAGTCAGGGGAAGCTCGCAACAACTGGAAAAAAGGGGAAATATAACCCCCATTTTCAAGAAGGGTAAAGTGGATGACCTGGGGAATTACAGACCAGTCAGTCTCACCTCTGTGCCTGGGAAAATCTTGGAGCAGATTCTCCTGGAAGGCTTGCTAAGGCACATGATAAACAACAAGGTGCTTGGTGATATGGCCTCAATAAGGGGAAATCCTGCCTGACCAATTTGGTGGCATGTTCATAAGGATAGGAGGTATCTTACTATACAGAAATAGATGTCCTATCACTATATAAATTATTTAGCTGAAACAGAAGAGTATTTTCTATTCTCTGTGGAAGGTTAATACTAGCAGAGGCTGGGAAATGTGGTGATGTTTTAAAAGTCCATAGAACCGTATAATGGAATTCAGCTGTCTTAGGCTCTAAATGCAATTTGTAGCAACAGTATAATGGGATTACTCACTGTCTGTCCATACTTGCTATTTCTTGACTGTCATCCTTAACCTATAAAAAATTATAACAATTTTAACATATGAAACAAAATCTACAAATGATAAAAGGAAAACACAAACAGAGATTTCTTAATTCAGTACACAGGGAATAGAGACTCAATATATGAAATCACAAACTTGCTGCCACATTGTCTAACAATGATTCTTCACAGAATAAAAGTGATACGATTTGAACGTTACTTCTTCCAAACTTTCTCCTGCTTTCTAAGTACGTAATGAAAAATCAGGCACACCAGTGTCATTCAGTCCAATAATCTGTACAGTACATATGGAAAGTTACACAACATAGCATAGATGCTTGTAAACTAATTAAATTGTTCCTGGATTAGTGTCTACTCAGAACCTTCAAGGATACTGTCTGGAATTATGTTATGGAACGGTTCAGTAGGATCAATTTTCCCATAACAACATGACTGATGACTGTGCCAATTTTGTTCTGTCTGAACGTGAAACATCCCACCAGCCAATTCATTAACCGTTTTTAATTTCAGATGGTTTCTGCTGCTTAAAGAACAAATAAAGGCAAGATCGAACCAAAGTGTTTTAAAATATTATCATCCCTTAAAATACTGACTCAGAATCTTTCACATGATATCATTTTATATTCTTGCCTGCTTTAGTAACCTTTCTCTTTCCTCCTGTGGAGACTCCATATTCTTATCCTCAGCAATCATTTGATCTCGATGTTCCTCGAGCTCATGGAGCTTCTCATACATCTGCACAGCCTCCTTTTTCACCTGGGAGTGTTCTATTTCCTGTTGGGAAAAGCAAACACTTACTAGCTATTTTCAGGTGTCAAGAGAGCATTGCAGAAATTATGCTTTAGTTAAGCAACATTTACCTATACATTGAAACTGAAGCTTATTTATTATAAACAGTACAGAGACAGTATAAACAATAAACTTTACAATCCATACTCACAATATGGTATTTTTGGAATGGAATTACTCAGTTACTTCTTCTTTATGTAAGCCTATCCTCAAGCCGATTTTCTGAGTAGATTAACTACCTCATCATTTCTAAGGGATTACAAACCATATACAGTTTTCAAAAGGACCGGAAAAATGTTTAGTAGTTTGTGAAATTTATACTTTCTGAATATATATACATGACTCTATGTTTCAGCTCACAGATCCTTTTCTCCATGGAAGACCCAGTACAAGAAAATTATACTCAATCTAGCAATATGGCAGTATATTAGCAGTGTTTATGTATGCATGTGGGATAAAAAATATCTTAGCGAGTACCACTTCGTGTTTCAAGTACCACTTGCTTTTAAAATGGAATGTGGAAGAAGAAAATAATTCTCACACAACCTGAAAGCTGAAAATACATTGAAAAATCAGGTCTCACAAATCCTTAAGAAGGATGTGCATGATAATGTCATGTTTATCTTTACAGAGTAATTTGAAATTAATTAAAAGTCACACACCTTGCTATTGCCATAACAATTTAATGCTTGGCATCCACAGAAACAATTTTTACCCAAAACATAGAAATTTCCACCCATAATTTATGCATTATTTTTTACACTAGAGTTGATTAAAGACTGGTACAGAGACCACTTGTTATCATACATACAGCTCTTAGAGCCTCCTCCTTTATATTCAGTGCATCCAATTCCTGCTGTTGAACAACCAATTCCTAAAAAGAAAAAAAAAATTAATTGTAAAATTCACATAAAAATTACTACTTGGTAACGTTTTTGTTCTGAAATATATTATTAATAAAATGCTGTAAAACATCTTATTACTGCTCCTAAGAATTTAAAAGACTGTGTCCAGCTTCTCCAAGTGACTCAGATACAATATCCACTTACTTTCAGCATACAGCTTTTTCCAAAAACTGTTAGCATTATTTGCAGTTAGACTACGATGAAAAATGTGTTTACCCTTTTACCACTATTTTGCGTAAAATTAGTACTGAGGGTGGAATTTGTCATTTCTGCATCAGAAGTTTAAAGCTAGATTTTAAAATCTGAACTAGCCCCCTCAGTTTCTTTACAGTCCAGAAAGAGACAGTTAGGCCCTAATCAATGATTTAGCTCATCCTAAGACACCTGGGAAGCACAGGCCTCAAAAGATGGCTATCACTGTATACACTATACAGAGAAACTTTCTAAGATCGTGTGTCTGAAGCTAGATAATCCCAGAGAACCTAGAAATTTTACTGCTTTTGCTAATACAATTTGTGAAGTCAGAAAAATTTTACAAAGCCCAGTTCATTTTTCTGATATACTGAGATGTACAACCAGAATAACAAAAAAACCCAGATTCACTTTTGCACAGAAGAAAACTTTCTACAGAAGTGAATTACAAAAATTTCTGAGGTTGTTCTTCCCTTTTGCTTGCTTTTTACACATTATGAAACATCTAAGCACGACAGTGACTTTTAAAATCCTTGTATCAGTCCCCACATTTAAAAGAAAAATAATGAGCATCATTTGTTCTCTATAAAAGATATACAAGACAAAGTATTTTGTTTTAGTCAATTACTCTATTTCTTTTTAAGGCAATTCTACAATTGATTAAGATACCAGCAAACTTTTTTATTGCATTACTCTGTTCTCAAGCTCTTTCATAATTAATTTGTACCCAGAACCAATACAGCCAGCTGGGAAACATTTTGTGTAAGTACAAGACCAACCAACCTGAGAGAGTTTTTCATTTGCAGCCTTCATCTCCATATATTTAGCTTGATTTTCCTGTGACATGTCTTTTATTATGTCTTCTGCTACAACCTTTTCACGTTCGATACCTTCTTCTACAGTCTGAATTAACTTTTCTGTGCTGTAAAAATAGATTGGAGTTGTAACTTTTACTAGTTGATGTTTGTTTTAAGAACCTATTTCAAACTCTGGTATTCCTCCTTCCTGACAACTTGCTCTAGGAGCAGTAGGGCTGGACTAGATGACTTTGTTAGTGTCGGGACAAACACATAACCACCGGAATGGTTATATGAGGTGCTTTATTCAGGCGC
>NDXB01013990.1:0-18085 GCA_002631895.1 Agapornis roseicollis
GGGAATATGGGGAAGGAAAGTGAAGTTTGCCTGTGTGTTGTGTGGCAACCTCACCATTGTGGAGATCCTGCGGGCAAGGATGGGTTTCTACCAGGGAATGGGCAGGCTGCTGTGGGTTTGGATGATTCCCTTCCAAAAACGTGTGGTGGAAGGGATAAGGAAGTTGGCCACAGGGCCTGGATCATGAGAATGGCCATGGTTGGAGAAGTCACAGAGAGTGAAGACTTGAATTGGTTGTTATGGGAAGGAAGCAGCCAGTGGAGGGACACAGACTGGGAAGCAAGGCAAAAGGGATTGGTTAGGAGAAAAGCCTCTATGTCTCTGGAATGGGTAAGAGCAAATCATGATTAAGGCCCCTAGAAGGTACTTTAATAGAAAGGAAGAGCTATGCAGGAGATTTACCTGCAGGGCTAGAGAAGCTGGGGTTGGAAAAATCCATAAGGTTTAACTGCAGCCTAAACACATGGACCTTGAAAGGGAGTTATGAGGTGGCATTCAGGAGCTGTGTCTGCAGATAACACATCGTGTTGCCTACTGTGGTCTTAAGAAGGTTTAGGGAGAAGGCTTGGGAGGAAAAGGATGTCAAAACCTCTGTTTTATCCAGGCTGAGCTTTGGATAATAATTAGACACCCATGAGATGCCTGGGGTCATTGCTTTGAACTGGCTTTTCCTTACTGAGAGCCACAACAAGCCTGCAGGAGAACTCAGGATCCCACTGGAGGAGAGTTAGCAGCTCAGATCTGAATGGTAACTCTGATCCACTGTTCAGCCTGGGCAGCACCACCAGCTCACGGGGTGGAGGCAGGAACACGTTAACCCATAGTGTTTGATCGATTGGTTTCCATTGATCAGTTGTGCAGGAATAAAGCAAACCCGGTTCCCTGTCTCTTGGATGTTCGGAAGGAGCTGGGTTTGCTTACAGCAACATCGTCTTTTTCAGCTGATCCTGCACCTTCATCTCAGAATGGTTCAGGTTGGAAGGGACCTTCAGAACTCATCTAGTCCAATACCCCTGCAATGAACAGGGACATCTTCAACTAGAGCAGCTTGTCCAGAGCCACATCCACCGCATCTCTGTGGCATGGGTAGAGGCCTCTCCTTTTCACAGTTCCCAAAATCTGGCCTTTCCTGCTTAATTATCCATTTCCCAAAGCTTGAATGCTGGACTCCACCAAGGTTCCAGAGAGAAACATCAATTTGCCTTGGCTATGGGTGACTCATTTGCATTTAGCCCTCCTAGAAGACCAAGGAGGAGAAGAAGGAAGGGGATGGTGACCTAGAGCTAACTCCTGCTCTTGTCTCTCCACTCAGCCAGCACAGAATTAGCTATGATGTGCCTAAATGAACCCAAAAGGCACCGTGGCGTGAGGCGCATCACATCCAAGCAGGATGTGGTGGCCTTTTCCCAAGTGCCTGAGCTGCTGCACGCTCTGGCCATGCTCCAGCAGGCAGCACAGCCCAGGGACCCTGGGGACACAGCAGGGCTGCTGCCAAGGCACCGAGCTCCCCTCTGGGCAATGGGAGATGGCAATAACACAGGGAGGTGAATGCTGTCTGGAGCGAGTGACCTGGATGTGTCTGCCCAGGCCTCGTACAAAGAGCCACCATGGTCCCGGCTCCACTGCTCCAGGGCTCTGTGCCATAGGCCGGAGCGGATGCTGCCCAGCGTGTGGAGAGCCACAGCTCTTGCCCAGGCGCAGAAGAGGCCACTGTTCTCCGTGGTACCCAGCACGGCAATGTGAACCCATCTGCACAATAGACTTGTCAAAGTGGATGCCAAGAGCATCCAGCCTCTCCGTCCTCGCTGCCAATGCTTCCTGATAGCAGGCTGCTCTGCAGCCTAATGCAGCTCACTGGAGGAGGAATTCAGATGCTCAGGGTGTTCAGAAGAGAACTGCATGATATAATAGCAGTTGTCAATGTTTTCTCCCTCTTGGAGCTTGAATTGTGGATGCAAGCATGCCATGCTTGTGCAGCATCACTGCTGTGGTTTTCATAGGTCACTAAAGCAAAGGTAAGGTGTGTTTTCCCATGTGTTTATCATTGTTTTCTCTGCTGGTTTTGTGCATGTGAGAATTGTTATCCAAAACTCCCCCTCCTCCTTTCCAAAGCACAGTGAATCCTTTGGCAGTGGATAGACCACAAACTGAGGAGAACCTGGCTCAGTCCCTCTCCTAACAAGTATTTGCTTGATGTTCCTGAACCCAGGAATCAAACAGGAGCCCTCGGCTAATGACACAGTCGTGACCCCAGCCAGAAGCTGCTCCTGTGCCTGACAATTAGCTAAGGATGATCTCAAGTACCCTGAAATAGGTCTGACAGGACAGGTACAGGGAAGGCAGAAGGTTACTCAGTCTGCCTGCAGCACTGCACAGGGACAGGGCTCAATCCACCCTCACATGACTGTAGGGTTTGCTGCTTTCTCCTTGTGTGATGGAACAGTTCTCCCTGGGCATTTGCCACTTCTGAACATTGTTTAATCAACACTTTCTGCTGGGTATTTTTGCTTGTTTGGGGCTCAGCTTTTATCTCCCCCAGTCCTTTTTTTGGCTGGTTAAAATCAGTGGACTTTTCAGGGGGATCAAGGGAGAACTGGAATCCCAGTCTTCTACTGAATGAGATAACACAGGGGAGATTTTTGTTAGAGACTCATGGATAAATACCTTTTCCCCCCTGCTCTTCAAGTCAGGTCAGTGTGTGGGTACCAAGGAGCAGACTAGTGTGAGAGGCAGCACTGCTTTTGTTTCCCATTCCCTCCTGCATACATACAGCCAGGTTGGACATGGTCTGACATGGTCTAGTGTGCGGTGTCCCTGCCCATGGCAGGGGGGTGGACCTGAATGATCTTAAGGTCCTTTCCAACTCAAACCATTCTGTGATTCTATGACCGATGTGAGAGGTTGAAGGCCTCAGATTTCTGCACAGAAAGGCTGGATCTTGTCTGACCTCAGCAGAACTGGCCCCATGAAAGGGTTTAGTGCTGACTCTTTCCTCTCTCCACGAGGATACACTGCTCAGACCAGCATGGAAACACTGAGTGAGACGTGAGAGCCCTCCTGCTCCTTCCAATTAGGAAAGACACAAGCTGGCCTGAGGTGGTGCCTGCTGCTGTGCCGTGCTCAAGGAAAACCTGTTTGTGTGGGAAGTGCTGGAAAAATTGCTCAAGAACGGGGCTTTCCCATAAAAAAGGCTCTGGCTGCTGTTCAGGTCCGTGTTTTTGTGTTGGAGCTGTGGGCTAGGTGGTTGCTTCAACATATGCCTACAGCTGTGTGCTCTGCTTGTGATCTAATCCCCTTTGCTCTGGGGTGTTTGCCCTCACCTAGTTTTGGGTCTGGATCTGTCTTACAGCACTGATACAGGACTTCATGGCAGAGAGAAGCACCCTAGGGATGTCAGGCCAGGAGAGCAGCTCAGCCATGATCATAGACTCATAGGATCATAGAATGGTTTGGGTTGGAAAGGACCTTAACATCATCTATAAGGTCTCCATCAGCTTCTCTTCTCCAGGCTGAACAGCCCCAATGTTCTCAGCCTGGCTCCATACAGGAGGTGCTCCAGCCCCTGATCATCCTCATGGCCTCCTCTGCACTTGCTCCATGTCTTCCTTATGTTGAGGGCACCAGAACTGCGCACAAGTCAGTTTGCTGGTGCTGCTTGGTCCCTTCATGGTGGGAAGGTGGAAGGGCTAAAATGCTGCACCCATTTCAGTAGCAGGTTCTAACCAGGTTTCTGATCCCTGCAAGCAAAGCAGTGACCATGCTTCAGATGGTGGATGAAGGCATTCCTGTAGATCCAGATCATGAATCACCATTAGGTGCTGAAGGAAATAAGTGACAGGAGTGGCCATGTGTTACCTGGAGCATCCTTCCACCCCCTGCGTGACAAACTATCAACAAGGGACACCCCTCACTGTCTCCTTTTCCACCTCAGGTGAAGGCTGAAGGTAGAAGACAACCAAAAGGTCTCCTGGAAACCACAGAGCTGTAAGTCTTCCCTCATGCACTGTTCTTGCTTTTCTACCACCAGACCTTTCTGACAATAGCAACATTGGTCTATGCTCAGTTCTATAACCCTCAAGACTAGAGACATCATCACGACTGCAACCAGTGCCTGCAGCAGTCAGTCCCTGTGCCTTCACAGGGTGAGGGCTCATAGGCATGGTTTCATTTGCTCAGTACAGGGGGCCCTTTGTCCTTAACAGCATTCAACAGGATAATACAGACCATAAATCTAGTGCAAAAACCAGAGTGAAATGGAGTGAAGCAGCAATCCATGTGCAGAGGAAGTGCCCTTATGCTGCTGAGTAGTTTGGTTACAGCCAGTCCTGAAGCAGGGAATTGGAACAGAGTGAACTTACGCAGGAGGAAGGTTGTGCTTTAGGTTCCTTGTGCTGCTGCTGTTAAAGAACCAGCCTCCATTGGGGTTGCTCTTTTACCTCTGGGAGGAGATGTGAAGCAGAGCTGCAATGTGAAGTTTAATGGAGAAGTGGGGAAAGAGCAAAGGTCCCTTTTCTTGTAAGTTACAGCATTTGTGGCTTTGTGCACTCACTGGTGAGCACAGACAGAGGGGAGTCAGCGTAGGGATCGGTCCCTGCACCATGTACATCTTTATACCCTTGCCCTTTCCCACACCCCAGTAACCATCACAGCACCCACAAATGCCATCTCTCCCTGTTGACCCCCAGTCGCCTCCTCTCCAGCAGGATTTGCTGCTATTTGCCTTCCTTCCCAATCTCCATCCTGTCTACATCAGCACTGCAAGTCTTTCTATGGCATTTTCACTACGTCACCCCAGTTAGAGTTACACATCAGCGCAGATCTCATGTCCTTGCTGCATGCGCACAGGAGTTCCCCTGGTAGCACTGGGCATTTGACACCAGCTTTTGAGAAACAGGTTCCCCTTTTAGCAATGAGATGCCCAAGACTGTGAGCAACGACAGCACCAGGAGCTATCATCACGTTAAACCCATCCAGGGCTCTCCTGTTAAATCACAGCCCTGCATAAAACCCATCACCACAGCTACAGTAACACCAGGGCTGCAGAGTCAGGTTTGGGTACAACAAGCAGCTCAAACCTCCTCCTCCCAAACACACACACATGAACCCACACACAAACCCACGGTATTAAAACTCCCCTGCAATGAGCCGCTCTCTTTGCACAAACAGTGTTTCTGGGAAGGCCTGGTATTCCTATGGCAGCAAGGCAGCCTCTTTCAGCAGTGCCCATCACCTTGGTGTCCGGGCTTTGCAAAACAGGCACAACCATTAAAAAATGGCTTTCTTTTCCTTAAGAGGAGCCCTCTAAGCTGAGGTCTCTCCTCTTCTGACTTTCTCAGCAGGTAAATAACGCCAAACCACCTTCTCCTGCTTTGAGATGGTTAAGCCATTACCAAACATTCTGCATTTTCACCCCT
This sequence comes from Agapornis roseicollis, assembly GCA_002631895.1. Classification (NCBI taxonomy): domain Eukaryota; kingdom Metazoa; phylum Chordata; class Aves; order Psittaciformes; family Psittacidae; genus Agapornis; species Agapornis roseicollis. The sequence goes on from NDXB01013990.1 coordinate 5,415, forward strand.
TTCCTTTAGCTGCCAGCAAACATCCTCTTCCCAAATTAAACCATTACCAAAATGAGCTGCAGCACGGATCCGCATCATCGCTCTCCTTGCTCCAAACAGCCTGATTTACAAAAGGGACATTTCCTGCAGCAGGCAGACCTGTGATATTCATTATCCTTAAGCTAAAGGTTGCAGTGGTATCTTTATAAAGATACCACCTTTAATCTCATAGCCTGCCTTTAGCATCACCCACCGGCTGCAGCAACCCTGCCGCATTCCCTCTTCCCCAGGCAAGCAAGGCAGGGTGCTCCAGAGGGAGCCGGCAGAGCAGGGGTGCATTCCAGCTGCATCCCCCCTCGGATACAGACATGCACTTCCACCGGCGCCGAGCACTCACGTTGGCGGCAGCGCGGATCCCTTTGGACAGCTTAGCTGCGATTCATGGTTAACCCTGGCCCGTGGATCGGAGCTGGAGTCCCCAGGGCTGGAACGCAGGCGCCTGAGGGACCCCGGGGCATCCAGGCTGACATATCAGAGCAGCATTGTAGTTAGTAAATACATCAACAACCCAAGCGGCTGACAGAGCATCCCCTGCATCGTGTGGGAGCCCTGTGCCACGGGATCGTGGCTCTGTGGCTGCTCTGGGCTTGGTGCAGCCCCGTCGATTCAGTGTTGCTAGCTCGCGTTTTCTGCCAGGGTCTAAAATAGCATCAGGAGCGTTTCATGTTCCCTGTTGGTTTCCCCGGCAGTGCTTGCTGAGCTGTGCCGGGTACCACAGCTCCTCCATGCAGCACATTTGCTTCCTTTCTCCCTTTGCAATTAAGGGCGGGGGTGGGCTGATGAAAACCCTGCAGAGATTGTAGCAAATCCCAACCTGAGCTGATTCTGCCATGGCTGAAAGCAGGGGATGGAGGATGCTTGCGGTGCATGGAGCTGATGTGCTCACTTACCCTTCATCTCTCTCAGGAATGCCAGGTGAAGAGGATGGCCTCTGGCTCAAGAGACAAACCCCGAGGAGCCCAGCAGCAGCTACCGCAGAGGCTGCTTGGAAGTTCGCTGCCTCTGTCACAGTGTGTGCAGCTTGCCAGGTAGAGCCTGGATGAGAACACCCTGTGCTTTTCCCCAGATGAATGAGATCAGCACATATCCAGGCGAGGAAAAAAAAACAGAAGGGAGAAAATTCCATCCTCATCTCTCTGATGCTTTATGACCCAAAGTGTCGGTCCGTGAGGTCCCCGGCTCAGGGTTTGCTGGGGTGGATTTCAGCAAGAGAGGGGGTTTCTATCTGCATTTGGTGTTAGGGGCACGTTAACAAGAGAGCAAATGGTGTATCCATGGGGTAGCAGGAACCCTGTCCTCAGCTGCATGGGATGGAGGGCACGTGAAGGGTACCATTGCAAGCAGCAGGGATGTCTTTACAACGTGCACACTGATGCTTTTTGACTCAATCCAGTACCTTGCTGGTACAGACTCTGCATGGCGTGAGCAGATCCTCACTTCCCTGGTCCTGGCTGTGCTGAGCAAGGTTGTTCACATTAAGCTCTCTTCTGCCTGGCTGCTTCAGGCTGACAAAGTGCCTTTCTGCTGCCAGGTCCTTCACATCAAGCCTCATCACCTGCCCGTCAGAGAGGTGGAATTGTCACTGTGGGTGACAGGGAGGCAGGGAAAGGGCTTGAGATGCTTGGAGGGTTCAGATGGGCCAAAACCTTTTGATGGCAGGGAGACAAACAGCATCATGGACCTCTGGGGTCTCTGTCCTTGTGCTGAGGGATGCTGTACTCTATAATGCAAGAGGACCATGGCATGGCCTTGGCTTTAGCTAACGGTTAGGAGCATCGTGGCACAAGGATGAGGTGTTTTCCTTTAGTTTTGGCTAGGGGAAAAATGATCATGTTGGAAGGAAAAGTTGGATGATTTGCTCAGGATGAGCCCCAGGGCTTGTGGCAGGGAACCCAGTCTCTACCCATAGCTTTAGTTAACAGCAAACAACCCTTTCCCTCTCCTGATGGCCAGGGCTGGGAGTCACAGAGGTACTGACTTGTGCATAACCTTGGGTGCATCCCTGCATCTCCCCATCCTTCTCATCTGCACAAAGCTCCTGTGTGGAATGGGTTTTCTGCCTCCCATGCCTGGGGTCACTCCCAGCTGACAGCGAGAATGGGATGTGGGTTTTGATGTGGCTGAGGCAGCCTGTGTGAATAGACTTAATAGAATGATCCCAGATTGGTTTGTGTTGGAAGGGACCTTAAAGCTCATCCAGCTCCAACTCCCTGCCATAAGCAGGGACCCCTTCCACTGGAGCAGGCTGCTCCAAGCCCCTGTGTCCAACCTGGCCTTGAACACTGCCAGGCATGGGGCAGCCACAGCTTCTCTGGGCACCCTGTGCCAGCGCCTCAGCACCCTCACAGGGAACAGCTTCTGCCTCAGAGCTCAGCTCAGTCTCCCCTCGGGCAGGTTCAAGCCATTCCCCTTGGCCTGGCCCTACAGGCCCTTGTCCCAAGCCCCTGTCCAGGTTTCCTGCAGCCCCTTTAGGCACTGGAACTGCTCTAAGGTCTNTCAGCTCAGTCTCGGGCAGGTTCAAGCCATTCCCCTTGGCCTGGCCCTACAGGCCCTTGTCCCAAGCCCCTGTCCAGGTTTCCTGCAGCCCCTTTAGGCACTGGAACTGCTCTAAGGTCTCCCCTTCAGGAGCCTTCTCTTGTCCAGGCTGCCCCAGCCCAGCTCTCTCAGCCTGACTTCAGACCAGGAGCACCTTTGTGGCCTCCTCTGGGCTCACTCCAGCAGCTCCGTGGGTCTTTCCTATGTTGTTGCCCCTGGATCTGGATGCAGTTCTCCAGGTGGGGTCTCACAGTAGCAGAGTAGAAGGGAAGACTCCCCTCCCCTCCCTGCTGCTCACACTCCTTTAGGGCAGCTTTGCTGTGCTCTCCTGTCACCTGAGGGCCAGGTTGGTTCTCCTGCATTCATGGTGCTCATAGGTGCCTACCAGCAGTACCCCAGAGAGGGTTTTGAGCCTGGCAGAGCCTCAGGCATCTCATTGCTTGCTATAGCAAGTTGGCTTCAGCTGCTGGATGTGCCGCACTGGTGATGGCGGAGCCAGGGAATGAAGCCACCATGCAGGGCCTGAGAGATGCAGGAGCAAAGCCTATCAGGGACAAGCTTTAAAGGAGTCTTGGGTTGAGGATATGAGTCCTTGGGCCTCAGTGACCAAGTGGCAGTGGGTCCTACAACACGGAGGGGCAGTGCTGCATGGTCCCTTGATGGTGGACCTCCTATTGCCTCTGCCTTTGACCCGTGAGGCAGCTGTGGGTGTGTTTGGAAGCTACACGCAAGACTGAGCCAACCTACCTCAGCTTGGTGCTTGGATTAATTAGTCAATACACGTTAAGTGCTGCAGAGATTTAAGGCTTTGCTTAATTGCTCAGTAACTCAATCATCGGTGGCTGCGTGGGTTGCCCGAGGCGCACAGTGGATGAATCAGCCTGGCAAGTGCAAGGTAAGGAGGGAGAGAACTTTCCAAGGCTGGGTGACAGGATGATGGGTTGGATACGAGACGGCAGCAATTAAACTGGGAGCAGGGAGAAATACCTGGAAGAGAGGTCAGATCCTGTGCGGAGCAGCTCTGAGGGGTTTATGAAGGGGAAGGCAATGAATTTATAGCTAAAAGGACCATGAGAGCCTCTAGGCTGTGCCTTGGTGAAGCACTCCTATTCTGGGACCCAGGGAGCAGACTGGAATTGTCTGTACTGCTGTGACAGAGCTGCTTGAATGAGCTGAATCTCAGTACCAGGGCTGAGACAGTTGCACATGGCTCATGTGGGACAAAGCTGTGAGCTCTGGAAGAGACATAGCCAAACACAAGCCATGGGAAGGGCCATCAGGAATACCATAACCATTGCTTGTCTTACCAGCAGCATCAGCATTTCCCCGCAGGCTCCTATACCCTGATCTCATCCTTCCCCTGCATCTCTCCCTGTGGAGCAGCACTACAGGACACAAGCAGCCTGGATACATTGCCTGGCTCTCAGATTAGACCTGCCTTAGTGCTGGGAGACATTGGCATCACCAGCAGAGATCCCACTGTCCCAGCAGCAGCTGCAGGGCTTGGCATAGGCTCACAAGGCCCCCCCTGACCTCAGCCATCGCCCACATCCTTCTTTAATCCTCTTTTAATTAAGCACAGAGGGGTGTGATGGTATCAGGAGGGTGGGAGGGGGTGGCCTGGGGTGCCTTGGGCTTGGGGTGTGTGCCAGCAGCTGGTTTGTTGTGAGCCCATCAGCTCTCACATGCTATCTTCCCTTCAGGTATCGCATGGAGCATCCCAGTGGCTCCTCCATTGCTCAGGATCCTGCAGTGTCCCGCTTGGCAGGAGCTGGGATATCAAAGGCAGCTCAAAGGCTGAGTGGCTTCTGTGGCAGAGCTGAACACTGTGGAGGAGGCTCGGCTTCAATCAGAGAGCAGCACTGGTGGGAGAACCACAGCAGAGATGAAATGGGGATGGAGATGTGTGAGGTGGAACCTGGGTAAGATCCTGCTGGTGGGTCACTGAGGTCATGCAAAAGGCTCTTAATGGGGTTTGGGTTTATCAGTGCTTGTGCAGGGGTTATCAAAGGGATTCAATAACCCGCTTGCCTGGGGTTTGGGTTTAAGGACAAGGCAGACCCAGGCTTAATCCCCACATGCACCTCCAGCATGGGGAGCTGCAGATACCTAATGTCCCCAGGGATGTGATGCTCTTAGGGAGAACAAGCTGCATGCTGGACCTGAATGCAATGAAAATGCCTGTCTCCAGGCTGAAGAGTCTCCCTCTGGAAGGATGGGATGCTCTGGGGACCTGCCTCTACCCGTGGGCATCTCCTGTATGAAGACAGACTGAGAAAGTTGGGGTTGTTCAGCCTGGGGAAGAGAAGGCTGAGTGGAGACCTCAGAGCAGCTTCCAGTATCTGAAGGGGGCCTGTAGGGATGCTGTNACAGACTGAGTGGGGCTGTTCAGCCTGGAGAAGAGAAGGCTGCGTGGAGACCTCAGAGCAGCTTCCAGTGTCTGAAGGGGGCCTGTAGGGATGCTGGTAGGGATGCTGTGGAGTGACTCTTCCTTAGGAACTGTAGTGACAGGACAAGGGGTAACAGGTTCAAACTTAAACAGGGGAAGTTCAGGTTGGATATAAGGAAGAAATTCTTTCCTGTTAGGGTGGTGAGGCACTGGAATGGGTTGCCCAGGGAGGTTGTGAATGTCCCATCCCTGGCAGTGTTCAAGGCCACATTGGACAGAGCCTTGGGTGACATGGCCTAGTAGGAGGTGTCCCTGCCCATGGGAGGGTTGGAACTGGATGATGATAAGGTTCTTTCCAATCCAAACCATTCTGTGATTCTATGAGCATGTGGCCTTGAGGGAAATCAAGGGGATCAGAGCAGGGAACAGGCTTTTCTTAGTCACTGGGGATGACCAGACACTGCTGTGCCCAAAGCAGTGAAGTGCAGAAGTGAAGGAGCTGGCCTGGATGAGGTTGATGCAAAGAAGTATTCACCAGCACTTCAGCCACACTGAGAAAACCAAACCTCATCCAGGGACCTGAGGCAGAGGCTGGATACATTCAGGCTCAGTGAGATGCTCTCCTGCCTTTAACAGGTGACCATGCACATGGACCAGCTGGTGCACATTTCCATTGCTGGACATTGCCAAATCAGCACAGCAGATTTATTGCTCAAAAGGAAGCTGTGGGCTTGGTAAAGGCAAGTGCTGGGTTTTGCAAGAGGGCAGATTGTGTGGTGCTGTACACCCATGTGCCTTCAACCCCTGACTGTGAAACAGCGCCTGGCCACTGGTCCCTCTTAGCCAGAGTCATTCAAGGAGCTTTGTGGGCCCATTAGATGAGGTGTTCTGCAGCATTGCTTACACAATCTCTGCTTCCTCTGTAGGCAAACATGGGGAGGATTTTATATGGATATAATGATATGGACTAGAGACCATCCTTAAGCCTTGAGTTCGAGTTGGCCACAAACCCACGAGCAAAAGAGATGCCTGAAAGGAGGGAGACCTGTAGATGTGCAGTGTCTCAGCAAAACACAACAAAAGCTTTCAGGGAACCTGTGCTCAGCTCACCCCTGTGTTCCTGAGCTGCTCCTCTGTCACTTGGATGTGCACTCAGGCATCAGAGAATGCCAGAGAGGTGCTTGGTGTGAGGAGAACCGGGTCCTTGGAAGCTGATGCTTAATACTCATCAGCCCAGAAATCTTCCTACCTCTCAGTGCCATGGCAACCACTCCTGTGCTAACTGACAAGTGATGGCCAGTGCCTCGGTGTGTTGCAGAAACCCTTTTCCTCTTAAAAGACCTGAAGATCATCCAGTTCCAACTCCCCTGCCATGGGCAGGGACACCCCACACTAAACCATGGCACCCGAGGCTCTCTCCAACCTGGCCTTGAACACTGGCAGGGATGGAGCATTCACAACTTCCCTGGACAACCCATTCCAGTGCCTCAACACCCTAACAGTAAAGAGCTTCTTCCTTAGATCCAATCTAAACCTCTCCTGTTTAAGTTTGAACCCGTTACCCCTTGTCCTATCACTACAGTCCCTGATGATGAGTACCTGTTCAGCATCCATAGGCTCCCTTCAGACACTGGAAGCTGCTCTGAGGTCTCCATGCAGCTTCTCTATTCCAGTCTGAACAGCCCCAATGTTCTCAGCCTTGCTCCATACAGGAGGTGCTCCAGTCCCTGATCATCCTTGTGGCCTCCTCTGGACTTGTTCCAACAGCAAAAGCAGAAGCCTGATTTGTTGCTTGTCTGAGTGGTGTGACCATGGTGTGGTTTGGGTCATAGTACCGGGAGGCTGCTCTGTGCTTATGAGAGGTGGGTACCTTCTGCATTCATTCTACTTGATGCTGTGCTCTGTCAAAGCTGGAAAGTTTGGCAACAGTAGAAACTTTGCCTGAGCAGAGGTTCTGGGATGGAAAGAGCCTCTGGGCTGGGTGATCCCAAGAGCTTGGCTGAGTGAATGTCCCTCAGCTGCTGAGATTCCCATCTCCTGGATGTCCTCTTTCTGGCTGTGTTAAAGGAGAAGGTTTAGAAGAATCCTGTGGGTCAAAGCCTCATGAAACTTCCCCCGGAGACTGTGGGAATGCTTCACGTGGAGCTTTTGTTGTTGGGTGGCTTTTCCCCCTTAACATCTGCCTGTTCTGGGGTTGGCATCAAGTCAAATGGTGTTCACTGAAGTCAGCCTTTAGCTGGAATCCAGTGTATTTATGCACCCCTCTTCCCTTCTCCAGCCAGATGTGCTTCACCTGAAGTGATGCTGCTGGCTTGATATCCCTGCTCCCCCTCTGCTCTTAGGGCACCCCTGCCCCACAGTGACCCAAAAAGCCTCAGAGAGGAGCTCAACTCTCAGCATCACTGCTTTAACTTGCATAGTGTGGTTTTGCAGGCCCTGGGCTGTGGGGGATCACAGAGCTAGTGCAGAGCTAACCTGCCTCTCGTTCCTGGGGACAGATCCATCACAGCACCTCTGCCCCAGGCAGTGAAGAGGGATGGAGCAGGGCAAAGACAGGGTCAAGTCAAACGGGTTCTCTTCACTCCTGAGACAGTAGTTCAGACCCATGATGCTGCTTTGCTGCATTCACAGTGGCTGTTGCCCACGGGGCTCATTAAAACCTCAATGTTTGCCTCTGTGGTGGTGTTGGCTTGGAGGAATGGCCATAGGTCTCTGGAGAGGCAGTGAGGAGCAGAGCAGCATGTGCTCTGCATAGCCTGTGGCTAGGGAAAGGGTGAGAGCAAAGAGAAACATGAAGCTTAAGAGATCAGGATGTGGTGTGAAGAATTGAAGGGCTGCCTAGCGTAGGACATGGCCATGAAACCAGAGTTCCTGATGTACCCAGCCTCATGGGGCTGCAGGAGAGAGCAGCTTGACCACACTTTGTCTGTTGCCTCCTACAAGCTCTTATACCCTGGCAGCAGAAGGGACCTGTGGAACACAGCATCTTTCTGATGCACTTTGAGGCATCAGGAGATGCTCAATGAATGCAGGCAATCCTCAGCATGGAGGTAGAAAAACCCAGCAGGACCATAGCTGAGATGAATGGGATGTCCCTGCCAGAGGCTTTGTGCTTTTGAATTAGCTCTTGGCTGGCCACCCGCAAGAGAAAGGCTGCTGCATTGCAGAGGGTGCACAGAGCCAGAGGCAGGGGATGAACTGCACCCTGTTGCAGTGTCACTGTGGTGTGTGTGGGTACATCACCACTTCCAACATCCCCGCATGTCTCAGGCCAAGGGGCGTTGTGCTTGCTTGCACAAGTGCACTCTAAGGAAGGCACCAAGAATTGGGTTGAGAACTTTTCGTGCCCCGGGGCTGATGGCCAAATCAGTTTGGGGAACAAGGATGCTTCTCGTCCATAGAGGAGCTCAGGGACACAGAAATGAGATGTGAAAAAGAAGTGTTTCAAAAGCCCTGTTTTTATCCCATGAGAAGGCTGCTGCTGTGCTGGGTGGAGAGGCTGTGCCCTGGGGCTTTGTGTGCAAGGGGAGGAGGCAAAGGCAAGCACAGGGACCTGAACAAACATCAGGAGAGAATCACATCTGCGCAGTGAGGAGGAAGAGCCGGCAGGAAACCTTTTCCCTCTGCTCGCGGCTCTAAGCAAACACCGACTGATCTTCCTGACACTTCCATAAGGCAAGGGAGCATTGTGGTGCCATAGCGGTTAGTGCAATGGAAACCACATCAGCAGTGATGCATGCTGCATGAAAACCCTGCTCAGAGCCTCCACATCTAAAACGTGGCCCATCAAGAGCAGGGCTGAGCTGTGCTTCCCACAGCAGGACAGGGATAGGCTTCAGAAGGGAACCCAGACATCCTCTCTTGCAGCCTCCTGCTTGTGGACCACAATGGGGTCAATTCAGCCAGGGCAATAACTTGCCAATGGAGGCTGTAGGGGGAGAAATAACTAAAAGCTGATCTGGGCTCCTGCTTTGGAACAAGAAAAATACCCCAAAACACATTTTCTTCATGATTTAAAAGCCCTCTTTCATCTCCAAACCTGCAGGAACCTTCTATTGTTCATTCCTCTTAGATTTGCTCCTGATCAGTTTTTACTCAGCAACACAAAGATGTAGGAGCCCATTTATCAGACAGAGAGAGTAAACACACAAATTGGAGCAGGGAATGTTAGTTCACGTCAGCAAATACTTAAGGATTTGCTGCCAAAGGTGCAAGAGCTGCCCATGCAACCACATATGTGGCAAGTAACAAGAGGTATCTGCTGGCTCCTTCTCAGATGAGGTGTCTGAAGACACGGTGCAGGGATGGAGATCAGGGCTGTAAATCTCTGCTGAGAAGACTTTGATTCACCCACTACTGTATTTAGTGGGAGGTGATGTCATCCTGTATGTGCCTTGCAGGTTCCTTGCATAGGCAGCAGGTTGAGGTATGTGATGGTTCCCCTCTGTGTTCAATCTTGGGTGCTCTCAGTGCAAGGAAGAGACCAACAAAGTGGATCAGGTCCAGTGGAAAGCTCAAGATATGTGAGAAAAGGCTGAGGGAGCTGGGTTTGACAGGCCTGGGAATGCAACTATTGAGTTCTGCTGCTTAAGGGGAGGTTATAGAGAAGCCAAGTCAGTCTCTTCTCCAAGGGGCCTTATGAAAGGATGAGGCAATAAACCCAAGCTGTGGCTGTAGGAAATGATGTTGGGACAGTGGAGTAATGCATGAAATGAGGCTTTGTAGGGGGACATTGATTAAATGTTAAACCAAGACCAAAAGAAACCCTGTTGTCACTCACTGCATTCAGACCTTCATGCCCACGAGCAGCAGTAAATGTGTACCCATCACGTCAGCACCAAAACGCTTGCATCAAAGTTGTCTGTCCGGGGTTCCCTTCAAAGCCATGGAGGACAATGGATGCTGAATCTCTCCATCCTGTCTGTCACATGTCTGTGAGTCACTGGGATTTACTCCCTGGCCTTTGTCTCTTATCTGGGCTGTGCTGAGCCTGTGCATGGAGATGTGCTGGGATCTTGCTGACTTGCTCTGCTATTTGCCATCAGCAGGTGTCATTTACATAGCCATTTATTCCTTCTGGTACCTCCACACAAAACATCCCCATTCACACCAGCTGGAATGCTTCATTTATGTGTCCTGCACAGCAAAGGTAAACAGGCAGACACTGGGACAGTGCAGACACTGCTGTCTGCAAACCTGGAGACACTCAGAGGTCAGCAAGGTAACATCCTGATCCAGTGTTGAAGATAACCCTTCTTAGAGCAGGAAACTGGACTGGAGATGCCCAGGGGTTCTTTCTGACCTGAATTATTCTGTGTTTCTCAGATAGCAAAGGAAGAGAAGATCTTTGTTTTGACAAGGGGAGGAAAGGAAAGAAAAGGGGAAGCAATGACTCCAGTGTTCTCCATTAACCATGCTGATATACTTTGAATTGCCAGCAGCTGATTTATGGATCACTGCTCACTGCAGGCTGCAGGAGAAAATGTGTGCTTTTCCTTTCCAAGGGTCATAAGTGTAGGCTTCTGATGGCAACACCACCACTACCACCATCCCCCCCTCCTGCAGAAGCTTGCAGAGCTGTATCTTAGTTTTTATCAGAGACCTAAGAGCTTGCACTGGCAGAAGCCAGATCCTGTCTCCCAGCCCTCTTGGTCTGCATCCATGCTGTCTTATAGAGTGGTTTGAGTTGGAAGGGACTTTAAGCTTATTCAGTTCCAAACCCTGCCATGGGCAGGGACACCTTCCACTAGACCAGGTTGCTCCAAGCCCCTATGTCCAACCTGGCCTTGAACACTGCCAGGGATGGGGCAGCCACAGTGACACCACCCAGCTTGGTGTCATTGGCAAACATTGAAGGGAGGCACTGTCCCTGTCACCAACAAAGATGTCTCATACACCAGTCTTGGGCCAGACCATGTGTGGTGCCCTCCAAGTCCCTCCTTTGTACATATAGCCCCAGTGTGTTCACCAGGGTCTCAGAGCAGGGCCATCCTTGATGTGGGTGGCAAAGGTGGTCCCCACTAGGTGGGAATGCTCTGCATCTCCTGTTCGTCTCCACAATCTGATGGGTGTTTGAGGATGTGTGAGGCATCCCTGCCCATAGCAGGGGCTGGAACTGGATGACCCTTTCCAATCCAAACCATTCTATGATTCTATGGGTATCCTCCAGCTTGTACACTGGTCCTCTCCCTTGTATTATGGAGGGGACAGGGGGAGTATGACCCCATAACACTGGTCAAACCCTTTGGTCCCAAACACCTCACTCTCCTCATCTACAGGTTTTCACAGCATGTGTAGGAAAAACCTCTCTTTGGACTTGTGAAAACCCTGCCTTGGTGGGGTGAGAATCGTTGGGCAGGGGGACAGTTACAGACCTGCAGTGATTGCAAAAGGGGATTTGCATAGGAACCCAGCTGAAAGACAAACCCAAACAACCCCTTCTTGACACCAGCTTCCTCAAATAGCTCAGCCTGGGTGACGGCCCTGCCCCTACCCCAGCTCAGCCACCTGGGCTCCCTCAGCCCCAGCTGAGTCTTGTGTTTGAGCAGTGATTTATCCCCTCTCGCCTCAGCGTTTTAGTCATCACCCAGCTGCTGAATCACCCCCTTGTCTGAATTCCCCTGAAGGCCCACAGAGCCTCTCTGCTTATCTAACGCTCATCTGGACGGATAATCTGAAGGCAGTTTGCAAGCCCTCTGGAAGCGACCTGCTTTCAGTCACTTCAGCTTTTCAATCCCCTTGCTGCAGCATCAGCAGTTTTCCTTCTGTTCTTCCTCCCGCCTGGTGCAGGCTCTGGCGTTTTCACTGTCCCAACATCAGGTTTACCCTGCTGAGATTCACAGGTTGGAGACATACCCCTTGTTCCCACCATAACCCATGTGTTACCTACCAGGTCTCAAGGAAAGTCTATTGCAGGGGATCATTTGCAAAGCATAATTGATCTTCAGGTCTTTTTCCATCTCATCCTAGAGTATTTGAAAGGGATTTTTAGAGCAGTCCTGTCCTTTGAATACAGAATCAACAACCTGTACCTGAACTTTCTCTTCTTTAAGTGCCATTCATAGACTTATAGAATGATAGAATGGTTTGGGTTGGAAAGGACCTTAGGATCATGCAATTCCAACCTCCTGCCATGAGCAGGGACACCTCACACTAAACCATGCCACCCAAGGCTCTGTCCAGCCTGGCCTTGAACACTGCCAGCGATGGAGCATTCACAGCTTCCCTGGGCAACCCATTCCCACTCTTAACAGGAAAGAATTTCTTCCTTATATCCAACCTGAACTTCCCCTGTTTCAGTTTGAACCCATTACCCCTTGTCCTGTCACTACAGTCCCTAATGAANTCACAGCTTCGCAACCCATTCCCACTCTTAACAGGAAAGAATTTCTTCCTTATATCCAACCTGAACTTCCCCTGTTTCAGTTTGAACCCATTACCCCTTGTCCTGTCACTACAGTCCCTACCCTATAGTCCTGCCCCTAAAGGCCCTTGTAAAATGCTTCCCAGTGAATTGAGAATCAGTAGATAAAAGCCTAGGATAATCTGGGAGAGTCAGAACTAAAGACACACCTACTGAGGCAGACTCCCAACATCTCAGCTTTCTGGTTCATTTTATCAGCTGCACTTCAGAAACCCATGGCCTGAACTTAGTTTTCACAGTGCTTAGTTTTCACATGCTCTCACCTTCTGGGAGCAACCAACTGCT